>JAQZBX010000344.1:0-63317 GCA_029593785.1 Cabassous unicinctus
AATTTTTGATTTTTACCAACAATAAAAAAAAAAAAAGATAAAGTATCTTAGCACACACGATTTTTCTTCTCTAGCCCAGTAGCAATCAAGTCTTATTATCCCACACTTCTCAGAGCATCCTTTATTCTGTCCATCTCATACTGTTTATTGCTGCCATATTTTCACACACGATGCTCACTCAGCTTAGAAAAGCTTGACCCCACTATATATGCCTGGAAAACTCCTGTTCATTCCTGGAACCTTAGTTCTATTGTTACCTCTTTCCAGAAGACTTTCAGATGTCTATTCTCATTTAAATATCCTTGCTCTGGCCTCTCACTGTACTGTATGCATACTGCTACCATACTCATCAACCCATAACTTCCTGGGTATTCTTAGGTTCTAACAGTGGCTGGCACACAACTTGGCATTCAATACACTTCTTCTGAATGATGATTCAGCATGCTCAATATGGTGGCCAGGCCAGAAGGACAATAAAAGTCATAGAAACTATTGAATAAAACAAGAGAAGCCAAACTGTAAAGGTGTGATCTGTTAGAGTAAAAACTTAAGGAGACAAAAAGGAACAAATTGAAATCAAGAAGAAGGAGGCCAAAAGAAGTTTGGGATAAATCTTACAAGTATAATGTTCTGACCAAGTTTGAAATATCCTTTAGGCTGTGGGACTGTCCTTAAAGCTACAAGATTGCAGTAGACATTTTTATATTTCTAAGTGTTCCAGGGAGACAGAAAGGCCACTACCACATGACGAGGCAAGAGTGTGCTTGAAGAACTTGCAGAAGGCTAGTATGCCTGCAGCAGTGTAAATGAGGGAGAAAAGAGCAGAAAAATCAAAGCTTGGATGGGAGGGATGGGAGAGAATTACATTGCAGGGCTTCATAGATCATTGTAAGGACTTGGGCTTTTACTCTAGTGAAATGGGAAGCATTGCAGGATTTAGAACAGGTGAATATATGATCTTTTACCTTATGGAGACTGGGAACTGGCTATGCAGTGTCAGCTGTGTAGGAGATACTAGGCAGAAAACAGTAAACAGGGAGTGGACATTAGAGATGCTTCCTCCCTTCCATTTTGCAGTTGAGGCTCCCAAAAATTAAGTGATTTGCTGAAGATGACTCGGGAATTTTATAGTAGTACCAGGACTAGAAATCAGGCATCCAGTGCTCTTTACGACTTTGTGCTTGGAGAGAGATGCATATGCCTTCTCATGTAAAGAGCACAAGCATGATTGCCTAAAGTTTGCAGGAGGCTGGATTTATCCCTGGTGGCAGATATTAACACTTGAGTGAGTTATGGAATACATGGAATACACTGTGACCCTGTCAGCTGCTCACCCATGTCTCTGTGGCTCAAGGACTCACAGCTTGAAAGACTGGCGGGAGCAAGTGGAAATTATTCATGGGCTCTAGTGACAGACCATGTGTCCACAGATGTCCTTCATGGTAGATCATTTTATTGATAAAGAAATTTTCAAAAATGATGATAGCAATGGCCATTTTCTAAACTGTTCTCTAACATGCTTGGAGAATGGGACCTTCTGGTCTGGATTAGTAAAGAATTATTATATAAATGTATGTGTATGAACATGTATATATATATATATATATATATATATAATAAAGAAATATAAAACTTGAAGTCATCAGTTAAAATATGCCTAATAATATGTCAACAAAATCTTCAGGATGTCAGAGTTACTATACCATAGACATCTGAATTCAAGTCATAACTCTGAGTCTTACTAATTACCTGAATTTGGGGAAGTTACTGAATCACAAGAAGATTCAGTTCACTCCCCTGAAAAATGGGATGGTAAACATGACTAGTTCATAAGGTTGTGGCCAGGTTAGAAAGGATGCTGGACATAAAGCACTTAATATAATGCCTGAGTATTGTAAGTATTCAATAAAGTTCATTTTTATTTTTATAATTTTCTTCCTTTTGCTTACTTTGGGTTTAATCTCCTCTTCTTTTTCTAGTTTCCTAAGCTGAAAACTGAGATCATTGACTGAGATCTTTCTTCTTTTCTGACATAAGCATTCAATGCTATAAATTTATCTCTCAGCACTGTTTTAGCTGCCTTTCACAAATTTTGATATATTGTGTTTTCATTTTCATTCAGGCAAAAGCATTTTTTATATCCTTTGTGATTTCCTCTTTGACCTATGGGTTATAGTTCACCTCTTTAAATATTGGTGTTGTTTAATTTCCAAATATTTGGAGATTTTTGCAGATACCTTTCTGTTATTGAGTTCTACTTTAATTCTCTTATGGTCATGCTTTGTAAGATATTAATCCTCTTAAATTTATTGAGACTTGTTTTATGGCCCAGAATATTGTCTTGTCTATCTTGGTTAGTGTTCCATGTGCTCTTGAAAAGAATGCATATTCTGCCGTTGTTTGGTGGAGTGCTCGATAAATACCAATTAGGTCAAGTTGGTTTGTAGCATTGTTACAGTTTTCTATATCCTCACTGATTTTCTGTCTACTTTTGCTATTAATTACTGAGAGTGAAGTGTAGAAATATCCAACTATAATCAAAGATTTTTCTTTTTCTCCTTTTAATTCTATCTGTTTGCTTCATGTTGTTTTAAACTTTGTTATTATGTGCAGACTTATTTAATATTATGTCTGCTTGATGATTGGATTCTTTACCTCAACATTATGAAAATTTCTTCTTTATCTCTGAATATATTTCTTCCTTGGAACTCCCTGGGAAAATGTCTGATATTAATATAATCAATCTAGATTTCTTTTGTTTAGTATTTGCATGGTATATCTTTCGGCATCCTTTATTTTTAATTTATTCCTTAAGTAGTATCTTTCAGGCAGTAAACAGTTCATATTGTCTTTTTATTCAATCTCTGTCATTTAATCCAAGTTTAAAGACCTTTTATATTTAATACAGCTTTAGATATTGATTGGTTTCAAACCTACTATATTGCTATTTGTTTTTTTTCTTTATCCTATCTTATCTTTGTTTCTTTATTTCTGTTTCCTTGTTTTTTTTAATTAGGTGAATATTTTTTATTCCATTTTATCTTCACTATTGGCTTGTAAACTATCACTTTTTAATTTTTTAGTTGTTGCACTAATGTTTACAATTTACACTTTTGTTTTAGTTTCCTGACTGTCAAAACTAATACCATACAATGGATCAACTCAACAACTGGAATTTATTGGCTCACAGTTTCTGAGGTTAGAAGGCTTGCTTCTTCCCAGGGTCAGTATCTTCTGGACAGCTGGCAATCTTTGGGGTCTCCTGGCCTTTCCATATCATGGCAATGAGCATGACAGTGTCTGCCCTTTTCTCTTTTGGGCTGTGTTAACGTCTAGCTTCTGGCTGATCCCTGTGTCTTCATCTTCTTGTCTAATTTCTTTTCTTATAAGGATTTCAGCATATTGGATTAAGGCCCACCCCCATTCAGTTTGGGCATACCTTAACTAATAAAACCTTCAAAGGTCCTATTTATAAAGGATTCATACCCACAGGACCAGGGGTTAGGTCCTGAACTTGGCTTTTGTGTTGGCATGTATCAATCCCCAACAATTTTTAACTAATCAAAGTTTATCTGCAAGTAATACTATACCACTTCACACATGATGTAAGAACCTTGCAACAGTATACATCCAGTTTTCCCTTCTGTCCTTTGTACTACGTTGCCATAACTTTTATTTCTATATATACTACAAAGCCCAGAAATCATTACTTTTTTTCCCTTTTTTGCTTTAAAGAGTCACCTATCTTTTAAAGAGATTGAAAATGAGGATGAAAATGTGTCCTATAGTATTCACATATTATCTATTTCTGTACACATCATTCCTTTGTGTGAATCCAGATTTCTACTTGGTATCATTTCCCATTTGCCTGGAAAATTTCCTGTAATATTTTTTAAAGTATACATCTGTTGTGAATTCTAAAATGAATTCTATCCCTTTTCATTTTTCTGAAAATGTCTTTATTTGTCTTAATTCCTATAAGATACTTTCACTGGATCGAGAAAACAGTTTGTCTTTCAGTACTTTAAATATGTCTTTCTACTGTCTTTTGGCCTAAATAGTTTCTGATGGCATGTGTGCTTTAATTTTCCTTGGCTTTTATCTTTTTTAGGTTTCTTTTTCTTCAGATTCATCAAAAGTTTTGGACCGCTTTCATAACCTCTTATATAGGCAGGCTACCACTTTGCTTTAGAATGTGGGGCTACTCAGCACCTACTGTATCTCGCCTCTTCATAGACACCTAGACTTAAGATGTATTTGGACTCATTAGGAACCAGTGCTGAGAGCAGGAGATGGTGGGCAAATACGGTATTGTTGTAAAGGTCAAACACAACAAAAGTCAAGGACCAAGTGCAGGCCTAAACACAGTTAAGCATTTGTTGTCTGATGGCCATGAACTGGGCAGTAGAGCAACGTGAACCTTTAGCAAGTGAAATTCAATCTCTGTCCACATTCTGATGGCTGTGAGACTCACCATATAAAGCTAATAAATGTTACTGCATAAAATGAATACTTTTCAAAATCGTTTCTTCCTTAATTTCTAGGCCCTGCGCATTAAAATAATATGATTAAGTCTCTGTGGTTATATCGATGGCTATTTCTCATCACTGCAGCTTTGGTTCCTCTTGCTATTTGCTATATTTCTCCTAAAAGGTGTTAGTGTGGCTTTAGTACATTAAATCACATGAATGGGATGTTAAAGGGGGGCATTTCCTCTTGTCTAGGTGTTTATGAAGAGGATAGATACAGTAGGTGCTGAGTAGCCCCCCATTCTAAAGCAAGAACCCAGCTATCAGTATTTTTTAAAGTCCTAGGTGTTCCAATCTGCAGCCAAGGCTGAGTGTCATTGCTAAAATCTTTGGCCTAGAGTTTAGCTTCTGTCTTTTTATAGCAGAGTACATAATTAAAATCCTTATGAATTAAAATCCCATCTACATGTAAAACAGACATTGAAAGGGCATTGCCTTAAAAGATGGATTATGTTCTATCACTTAAAAATAGGAAGTTGTATGACAAAAACCTAAGTTTTCAATTTTTTTTTGAAAATTCAGCTCTTCTGGCACAGTGTGGCCTACTTCTCCGCCTGACAAGCACCTGTTGGTGGAGAGCAGCAAACTGCCTTATGGGGCCCCATGCTTTTCAGCCTGCCCATCAGGCCTCAACCTACTGAGTTAGCTGCCTGGCCCTTACCTTAGATACCTGCTATTGTCCAAGTTTGGAGAAGTCTTTCAAATATTAGCCCCTTTTGCCCCTTCCATTTTCAAACTCAGGAGGCTCCAGCTTGCTACAGAGCCTTCTTTGATCTAAATGGCTTAAACAATCCCTTAACCACTGGTTTGCTTCAAAGGTTATTTGGTTTCTCTCCTCTGTTCTCTGCCAGCCCATTCTCCCCCCTAGAGTGTTTGTTCTGTTCTTTTGCTTTAAAAAGGAAAACAAAGTATGACTACACATCTATTCTCCAAAGACTGCAGCATCTCAAGGCTGGAAGTCAGATGCCTGATTTGTTTCCCATTTAGAGCCATTCATACAGAGGAGGTCGTTGTGGACACAAGGCTATTCTGCTTTTGACTTAATTAGGACTGAATGCACAGTTAGTCAACAGTGGAGCTGAAAATAGAACCCAGGACTTTCAAATCATTGTTCTGCTCATGGGTCCGTGCTTCCTCCCATAAGGACTTGGTTAAACAATGTCCTGTTTTCCAAAAACAGAAACCATAATATATGTATGAGAAACTGGACACAGAAGAAACACGGGCCCCCACCCTCAGGACAGATGGCACTGTGCATAAAAGGAGTGTAAATTCATCTCTAGCACTGCAGCTTGCTAGGTTGAGTGCTCTCGAAAAATGTGTATTGAATGATAGACTTTGTAATGTGCAGCTCTTTGAACAAGGAGTTCTCGTTGAGTGCCAAGAATGTATTTACCCAACAACCCACAGCAAAGAGATTTAGAGCATTAGAAAGGTTATCATGAAAATGACAGGACCTGTACATAATGATGATCAGGGACTTGGAATCTGGGTGATGGTTTTCAGCATAAGGTGGCCAGAGTCCCAGAGAGGAGCCAGGGGTTTGATAACACTCTCATTCTTGGCTCAGGGTGTGTGTGTGTCCCACAGAGATGGCAGAAAGCAGAGTTGAAGCTTGGGGAGTAACTGAAGCTGAACTCTCTCCCTGATGCCATTTTATTGAGGTTTCACCTTTCTTTTAGGGCTTATGATACCACATTGGTTTTCAGTGAGGTCCTTGAGGGCAGGAACTGTGTGGTTCTCGTAGCTCTGGCCCCAGTGCTTCCCGTTCCATCCCAGTAGACAGCAGAACAAAGTCCGGAGCCAGGCTTTGTGAGTTTGAGTCCCGGTTCTACCACCTCCTAGCTGTGAGACTTTGAATAGTGACCTTACCTCTCTGCGTCTCAATTTCCTCATTTGTAAAACAGAGATGATATTAAGAGTACTTACCTCAAAGACTTGTTATGCAGATCAAAGGAGTTTCTACTTGTGAAGGTCTTGGAATGGTAGGTGGTACATAATAGGCGTTCATTACATGCTAATTATAATAGGCAACCGATACATAATTTATGAATGGAGAGAGATTCTAGCTAACAATAGAGAAGATTGTTAGGCTAAGGTGGGGAGACATGCTAAGCACTTTACATAGATTACCCCCATTTAATTCTCAAAACAGGCCCACAAGACAGCTCATCTTACCACTCCATATCACAGATGAGGCAAATGATAAACAAAAGTCTTAACTAACTTACTTCAGATCACAGGACTGGCAAGTGACAGAGAAAAAATCTGAAACTATACAATCTAATGCCATGTCTTTAATCACTATTCTGCCAATTAAGTGTATATTTCCTACAAAGAATAATAAGATAAAATCTGTTTTATGATGTTCTTGTGAGACTCAATTATAACCATTAATTGATACTTTGAAAACAGAAAATATATATATTTGTGAGATGAAGGTGATGACTAATAAACACATGAGAAATCCTATCCTCATTAGCCTCATTTAGTATATCAAAAGGTGTTAAAAATAATAATTAGCCTTAGGAAGCAAAGAATAACTAAAACTAGTTATTTCCACATACCCAAATGCAATTTGATATGCGAGTGTCACCTATTCTAGATACCAGCCATTGAATAAACTAACAGAAGAGTGTGTTGAGAACTGGGGGGCCATGATTTTTAGCTATTTCTTTTCCAAAAATATATATATATTTAGCTCTGATATATTTCATTTATTCACATGCTTTACCTCTTCAGACAGTTTCCTCAGTCACTTATATGAAAACAAGTAATGAGCTGGTGTTTTCTTCTTAGACATTATTTGGAGCATTATGTGTCCTGGAAAGCAAACCAAACTTGAGGCTGGGAATGTGAGATTTCCGACTCTGGCTCCACAACCAAGTCATTCCCTCTAGGACCTGAATCAAGTCTCCCAACCTAACTGGATCTCAAATTTTTCTGTCTGAAAAAAATTATTGCTTTGGATGCCATTGATAATAAAATTCTCCGTACTTCTAAAAATCTTTAATTTCCCTCCTGGGAATATTTATTAAAGAGTCCACCTTCTCCCCTCTCCCTCCACATATATTTCAACATTTTTGAAGTCAGATTATTTTACAATTAAAAAGTGTATTTAAAATAATCATCTTTTTTTTTTCTTTTTCTGGTTGTAAAAATTTGTCATTAAATTGAAAATGTGTCTTGGAATTCAGGCAAAGAAACAAAACCCAAATATAAACAAACAACACAACAACTACAAACAATAGCTAAATCTGTTCCAAAGGTTTGGTTGTTGTATAAAAGGCCTTACTGAAAATTTGAGAAAGAGTGCTGAAAGCATCCTTACTGCTTAATTTCTTTAACCAAAGTTTCAGGCCCTCTTCCAGGAAGTAAATTATATTTTATTTGTAGCAGTTACAATCCCTGGCTTACCCTGCCAGTGGTGACAGCCCTGCATCAGAGACAAAATACTTTTTAAAACTGTAAAAATCTCTCAATACATTTCACTGCTTAATCATCTTCATGTACCTATGGCTAATCTGCGTGAAGCTAAGAGATTTCTCTGCACTCAGCTGAGACTACCAAGGGGCCCTCTTTACTCCAGGCACATCCAACTAGGAGAACATCTGTCCTTTGTTTCAGGAAAGGACAGGGCAAAGGATAGCTCGTGGGAAAGGACGTGGCAAAGGACAGGGCAAAGGATAGCTTCCTGTGTGTAACATTTGAAACCAAGGGAGGTGCCAATGATTTTGAAGGTTTTATTGAAAGAGGAGATGGTTCTTTCAGATGTCCATAAGACTGATCATGGTATTTTTCTGTTTACAATTCTTCAGTACCTCCGCTTTGCCTTGCAGATAGTGTCCAAAGACTTTAGTACTCTCTATACGAATGTACCCAAAGTTACTCACAGTTCTATGAACTCACCTCTCTTGTTTTCACTTGGAAAAGCTTTCCCACATCTTCCCCTGGACAACTCATTTGTCACAATTCGGCCCAGATGTAATTCCCTCTTGGTAGCCTTTTATATCTTGTCAGTCAGGGTAGGGGCCTCTTTTTTGTGAGCCGAAGCACCCCATGCTTCCCTTTGTCCAAGGAATTCTCAAACCTGGCTCCACTATGGAATCATCTGGGAAGCTACTAAAACATACCATGACAGGCCCCACTTGCAGAAATTTTTTTTTGAATTGGTCTGGGGTGGGGCCAGGGTTGTCTAGTTTCCTTAATGTCCCCAGGTGATTGTAATATGTAGCCAAGATTAAGAACCACTGCTTTATTGTAGACCTTATAACATCATATTATATTAAAATCTGTTGTTTTTATCTTCCCCCTGATTAAGTTTCTTGAGGAAACGTAATGATTTTTTATTGCTATGCATATCAATAGCTTATGAATAACGAATAAATGAACACATGAACAGCCCATACACATCCCAACCTCACACACACCTATGTACAGAAGTTCACTTACATTCATGCAGTTGTCTGGGGTAAGGAATTGCTGGAAAACAGGAGGACCCAGGTGTTGGGGGCAAAGGACACAGTCAGAGAAGTATCTGAAAAAAAGTATTAACATAAAACCTGAAAAAGAACCTGGGAAAATTTTGATTAATTAAGAGCAGAAACTGAAAAACAGAAAACCAAGAAATCCGACCTTTGGGAGAGAGACTAATGCAGACGAATCAGAGGGAACCTGGAGATCAGTAAAAAGGAGCAACCAGCTCAAAATGTAGGAGATTAAATGAAGAGCTACTTCTGTCTCTCCAGGATAGAAATGAACATGGCATCTGGCCAGAAGAGGCTCAGCTTTCCCTTAAGATCCAGGTTCCAGGCCTGAACATCAAGGTCTTCAAGAAGCTTGGGGGAGAATCAGCAGAAAATAGTCAAGCTTGAGCCTCACTGCTGTACTCTGCTTTATGAAATCTGGATTTTGGGGATCACAGTATGTGCTCAGTGCTTTATATGTGCTGTCCCATTTTATATACAGGATTAGGCTTATGAAATAAGCTATATTATTCCCAATCTCAGATGAGGCACTGAGGCCCAGAGTGGAGTCCCAGCTTACCTACACTGCGAAGGGTAAATGCCACCTCCTAATGGCCAGTGAGCATCACTGACCTGACAGAGAAGAGCTATTAGAGAAGATGGAGGGGTGGGCTGGAGTTCCAGGGTCTCTCTACAAGAAGAGGACTAGGAGACAGCAGGTGAAGGAACCTTTATGGGGATAGTTGCCTCAAGTGTTTTGATTTTAAAAAGCTCCTACTTGACTGGGTCCAGGACTACTTCGTGGCCTTGAACAGTGTGGGCACAATACTCTTCACTTTGGGGCTCCTAATGAATGTGTTTTGTGGTGGCATGTGCCCTTTCTCAGAGGCGGGAAGATGGACAAGAACCCTTAAAATTCAATGCTTCTACAAGATGGAAGGGTGGTGGTATATAAAGCTTGGCCTGCTGTATTTAAAAAATGAGCTATTACGTTCATCATATGGGAATTGGCTGTACTCCACAAAATGTGTCATCAGAATTTCTAATTTTGAAATATTTGTTTTGCCACGGTAAGGGCAATTCCCTCTCCTTGAAGTTTCCTCTTGACTGTCCACATTCTCTGTTCAAGTGGGCTTCTCCTGTTACTTATCTTTAATAAATATTTAGGTTCCAAAACAAGGTCTGATCTTAACTATTAGCCACACACATTATGGTGTGATGAAGATGCCTGCAGATTTTGTCCTCTAAAAGGTATGTTCCCTTATCAATCAACTGAGAGGGCTAGTTTGAGCCAAAGGTATGCCTGGAATACTTCATGCAGACAAAGTCTTGGTGCCAAGCACATCAGAGCTACTTCCCTCCCTCCCCTCCAACCCTGTACACAACTCTTGTCTGTGGAAACTATGACCGCATTTGCTGTAAGAGATGCTTGCTTGTCAACATGCCAGGAGTAGGTTGGACTTGGGAAACTTTTTTTGTTTGGCTTATTGGGAAATAACCTGGCTCTTAACTCAACGGCATGTGGGTTCAAATCCTGACTCTGCTCAGTGCCAGGGCAAGGGAAGCTCAACAAATGTTGGTTTCCTCCCTTTCCACTCCTTGTTGAGAAACATCATGCCATTCTTTATAGTGGATCATTTCTATAATCCAATTATATGTGCCTTCAGTCCAATGCATCCACACAAGAAGCTCATAGCTATGGATTTTACTCTCCGCTGCTTTTGGTTCTTTGACAAGAAGCCAGGATTTTAAAAACGGCTCATGAGCAGTCTGTACTTTGAGGCAATTTATTATCTGAGCTTTCTCTAGAATGTGGATGTTATACTACCCCTGGCTTCCTAACATGTGAAAAAATATATATCCCTTCTCTGTAAGTCTGTGTCTTGTGATAACAAGTTCAGGCTAGCATTTTCTAAATAATGAAAGAGAAGGTGGCTGCCCAGGCATTTATAACTGACTTTATTTCAGAATTTGGTTGGGCAACTCTCACCTCACTTTCAAGAGACAGGCAGTGTGTGTCATGAGAAGCTCTCTATAGAGGGAGTCAAAACAATTGGCATGACGAATGTGAACTTGGGCAAGTTCACATATCCCCAATCCTGGGTTCGTCCCTCTCTCAGTGAGAGGGTTATTGTATGGCATCACATCTCAGGTCCACGCCTCCTCTCAAATTTCTGAGTCTACATCCTCCAATTTGTAAAATAATAATATATTGTCCTGCCTGAAAATAAAAAGATATTAAATGGCAAATATTTATCTAAAGAACTGGTCTTTCTCCTCTCTCTCTCTCTCTCTCTCACTTTTATGTCTAGATTGCAAAAGTATTATAATGATTACTTTTTCATCACCCACATAATCTCATAAAACACTTCTCACTGTATAAATGCACATGACCTGATTTCCCTTACCCATGGGAATTAGGTCTTTGTCAAAGTTCAGTTAGGGAAGGTTCCAGGTTTGGGCTAGCAGTCTTTATTTTCTCTCTGGGAAAAAGGCTTCCTTTGACTGAGAACAACTCAGGACCACTCTGTCTTTTAAGAGGGAATAACCAGCTGCTGCTTTGGGTGTCCTAATACCGGTGCTATGCAATGAGGAAGGAGGAGAAGGGAAGGAATATTTTTTAGTAGGAATAAATGAGACATAATAGAGCCTCCTTACTAAACCTCTCTATATCACTAAGCAAAAGCATTTTACAGAATTATCCTATTTCTTTTCTTTTAGGCTTGTAATTGCCCTTCACAGCAAATCTTAAACCTCTTTTTCAGCTGAGAATGTGGAGGCTCAGAGACATTAAGTAAATTATCCCAGGCTCCCAGGTCTTTGGCTGCAAAGCCTGTGCTCATTTCATTAGCATGACCTCTGTCAGGTACTCTTGAATATGTCTATAGTGGGGGAAAATAATCGTTCTGGAATGTTGAGAAATCCTGAAATGACCTGCACTGCCCAAGCAAGCTTGCCTAAATGGTTTATTCCATAATATCAAGCTTCAAGGAGGGACTCCTATGAACTTAGAAATAAACACTGAAATATGTGGCACCCCTATGCCAAGAGGGCTCTGAATCATTTTCCCCAGCAGAATCACAGAAGTCAGGCATGATTAGAAATCTTACAATAATGGATACCATTGATTGAACTTACTATGCTCTTGGCTCTGTGCTAAATACTCCTAAACATTGTCTCATTTACTCAGACAATATCCCACGAGATAGTTACCACTCTATTGTATAAATATGAACATTGAGGCTTATACAGCTGTGTAACTTATACAAGTCACAAGATTTAGGAGGATAGGAACTCAGGTATATTAGTCAGGCTTCTCCAGAGAAACAGAACCAATAGAATATATGTGTGTGCGTGTGTGTATGATTTATTTTAAGGAATTGACCCACACAATTGTCAGGGCTGGCAAGTCCAAAATCTATAGGGCTGGTAGGCTGGCAAGCTGGGAACTCAGCAGTAATTGATGTTACCATCTTGAGCCGTAATTTCTACTTTACTGGGAAACTTTTTTTTTTTTTGCACTTAAGGCCTTCAACTGATTGGATGAGGCCCACCCCCATTGTTGAGGTAATCACTTAAAGTCAGCAGATTATAGATGTAAATCTATAAAATACCTTCACAGAAACATCTAGACTAGTGTTTGACCAAACAACTGGACACCACAGCCTAGCCAAGTTGACACATGAAATTAACCATCTCACCAGGTATATCTGAATCTAAAGCAAATTGTTCCTACTGACTGCTCTAGTTTGCCTCCCCCTGTAAGGCAGAAAAGGAGTCAATGAGTCCTGTTTTCTCTCTTCTTTGAGTCTACACTTATATATGGTAACTTGAAGAACTTTTGTGAATACAGAATGTCCACACTGGCAATCACAATTATAGGGAATTCAGTACTATAAGTTTCACTGTGTTTACATTCATTCAAAAAATTTTATAAAGGAAATTATAAGGAAAACCCTTGTCCCAAATGAGGTCATTTGAACAATAGAACACTCTCAGAAATTATTTACTAGGAACAGACTGATTAGATATCAGAAATAGAACTACTAAGAAGCACTCTCCAAAAGCCGTCTCCCTTGCAGCATTTCCCTGAAAGATTACTTATTATTTAGATTAATAGTTTCCAGAACAATAAGGAATAAAAGATCTGCCCAGCCAGATTGGATGGATGATAAAATATTGCCAACAATGAATGTTTTCCATTTCAATTACAACATAAGGAAGTAAAATCTGGCATGTCATCATTAAGGAAAAGTATGTAAATATTGCCCTTGGATTTCACAGTGGCAATATTTAAGCAATCCTGGCCTAATCTAAGCTTGTTTGAGACAGGATGCTAGACTTTCGTATCATGTCTTTCACTCCTTAGTTCAGAGCTGATTTTAACAGTAGTTCTTTTCCTGGAAAATGAGTGAGTTTAAAATATTTAGTGTCCTGATATCAGTGGGTTAGAAAGACAGGGTCAGAAACAGGAAATGAATCAGGATTGGCAAACGACCTGGCCACTCATGTTGCAGCTGCTTAGGATAAAGTACAGCCAACATGCTCCCCGGCGTCCTGTAGCATGGACTGGCCTTGGAGGCCTGCCAATCCATTCCTGTCGGATCGCCAAAACTCACATGACTGCCTCAAAATGGCAGAAACAAGAGCTTCTGTGTGTGTGCCCAACATCTCCAACCTCCAACTCAGACCTACTCTGTATGGGTAATTTGGAAGATGATGGGAAAACAAATCCTTTCATTTGTCAAATATTTATTGAGCACCTACAAAAGGGCCACACATTGTGGGACATGTGGTATAATTGGAGGAGCAGGACAGAGCCACTGATAAACAAATAGCAATGCAAAATAGTCCACACTAAGTGCAAAAAGAAGCAGAGGCCAGGAAGCAAATGTGACTCAGGTGATTGGGCCCCCACCTACCACATGGGAGATCCCTGGTTTGGTTCCTGGTGCCTCCTAAAGAAACAAAGAAGACAACAGACACAGCAAGTGCAAACAACCAGGGGGTGGGGAGTAATAAATAAACAAAATAAATCTTTTTTTTTTTAAAAAGGGGCAGAGGCCACAGTGTAAATGTATGAAGCAATCACTGAAGGCAGATGGCTTAACAACAAATGGACAACACTGACTAGGTGCCGTGGACTGTGCTAGATACTGGCTTCAAAGTCTATGTGGGGAAGGATGATATGATACTACACTTTGGTACGAGCTGTGAGAGAGTTGTGGGCATAGAGGAAAGAAAGCCTTCTTATAGAGGATGACATATGAACTGGAACTCAAATGAAAAGTAGCCAAGATGGGAAAGGCCTGAGATGCAGAGGAAATGGCATGGGTATGAGCAGAGAGGTGGAGACAGGTGTATTCGGGAAGCAGTGAAAGGTCTGGTTTGGTATATGGATTGGGGACAGCTTATTATCACAATTGAACCTTTCCTAAGTAAGTGGGCACTGTGCTGATTTAAAATTTAAAAAAAAGAGTAATAATAGAGCAAAGAGAGAATCCAGTCGTCTGATCCCCACCCTACCACTCTTTCTTGTAGCACATTCTATAACCTCAGGGCAGACCATTACCGAGAATGTTATCAGGGCCATCAAGGAGAACTTTGAGCCAGATGTTTCAAGCCGATTCTGATTTCGCACATTCTATCCTGTTACCTCCATAAATACGCTAGCACATGCTAGTGCATATTAGAGTTGGAATTGTAGAGATTGACGGAGAGAAACTTATAAATTTCCCTGTAGAAAAAGGCCACCAATGGCCCTTCTTAGGGCTGTGAGTTAAGGCCGGGAGTGGATGAATACAATTCCGTTTTCATGTCACGAGAGAAAAGAGAAATGCTCTAGAAGAATGAAACACCTCAGTAGAAATGTTTTGGTTGGTGTAAACGTGGAGAAGCAACGTCCAGATCCCTCTTAAAGGTCTTGCTGGTGAGCTGCTGGGTGTGCAGTCAGCACCTGGGGGTCAGTCACACCCTCCTCAGGATGGGTCACCTCCATTGACTGACCCAGGCAGGGTTAGAAAGACCCAACACTTTTGAGTTTACAGTTGGACTTCTTCCTTCACCCAATCAGCTAGCTTCCTCTCCCCTCCTTTCACAAGGATCAATTCCTAATAAACATCTTGTGCCTAAAACTCTGCCTTTGTGTTTGCTTCAGGAAATCTGAACCTGGGACAACTGGGAATAGGACTGGGCCAGGAAAAGTTTCACGCAAAGGCCATGAGAACTTGGACCAGGAGAACAGTGAGAAATGCCATACACCTCAGAGGCCACTTGGATGGCTAGAGATAGAGAGGGGTATCAACAGGGAAGGAGAAACCACAGGCTCTGATATATGCAAGATAAAGATGAATTAACTCATTTCTTCATTCAATAAGCACCTGCTGAGCAGGTGCTAGGTGCCAAGCACTGAGATAGGCACTGAGCTATTTAGATACAAGGACACATTCCTGCCCTCAAAGAGTTACAGACCAAATACACTCAGAGAAATGAAAACTTCCTTAGAAGTGGAACATGTCAGGGAACACTGTTTTCCTGAGATCAGTCTAGACCTAACTATCTTTTGGACATTTGTAAAATCATGAAAGAAGGGAGGGAGGGTGGAAGGAAGGGATTCACCTAATGTCACGTTCTTTCATTTATAACACTGTGAGAGGACCTGGAAGAGGACAATAGTTCAAAGACATGTTCTGCTTTCTATTCACTTTTTAACCCAAGACATATACAGCATTCTTTATAGGAGTAAATTCTCATAGAAGTCAACATGCACTAGCCATAACAGGTAAGAGGCAAAAAAGATCCCGAGACTCCAGGTGAGGTGGCCTAGGAGAGGAGCAGCAAAATTCAGGTGCTTTGACTCTGCATTGCCTCCCTAATCCGTATTGTGACTCTGAACCTGGCCTCTGTTGTACTAAAGGTATGGAATTCTCGGGAAAAAAATCAATAAATGTGAAAGTATAATCATAACTGAATCCTTGATTGGTTGCTATCTACGGCAGAAATGAAGAGGACATAAAGAAATCTCTGAGAGGCAACAAGAATTTAGAGCAAACTCCTTGTTTGCATTTGCAGGAGATAGCAATTAATAAAGATATTTATTGCTGTGCAGTGGGGAATTTCCTGCCTGCCTCTAGCATAGTACATTCCCCAAGTCTGATATTCTTAGAACATAGGGTTATACCTTGGGGTTTCCCTAAAGCTGAAAAGAGAGTATCACTTTCTACCTCCCTTATTCTAAATAGCATACTCTAATTTCCCTAAAAAGTTGGGTCTTTGCATGTATTCAGAGGCTGATATCTTCAGTTCCTCTAGATTCCCCCCAGTTTTCTCTTCCAATCCACATATGTAAGTAGCTGACTTTCTTAAGAATGAAAGATGCCATCTTTTCTGACTATCCAACTAATCAACTGCCTAACACCTAGATATTTCTAATATCATTGGCAGAAACTAGTTCCATCATTAGCAACTTGTATTGCAATTTTTAAAAAATCAACAGTCCCTAAAGCATTTCTAAGGTCTGCAAATCCTTTGAGAGTTCTCCCATCAGGAGGTGGAGGAGTCCTTGTCCCATCTATTAAATCTGGCAGATGTTTATCACTACCTTGGCAAATAGGATGCATCAACCCTAGGATGACTTCTAGGGTTAGGTTAGAAAA
The DNA here is from genome assembly GCA_029593785.1 of Cabassous unicinctus. Lineage (NCBI taxonomy): Eukaryota > Metazoa > Chordata > Mammalia > Cingulata > Chlamyphoridae > Cabassous > Cabassous unicinctus. The sequence continues at coordinate 16,651 of JAQZBX010000344.1, forward strand.
GTCCATGCAGCTCCTGCCAGTCTCTCTTTGGACACTCACACTGAGAGCCTTCACCCTTATGTAAGGGGCTTTATCTGTACCTGAATCTGATTTCAATGATGAAATTCGGGATCTTAAACCTAGGCCTGATCAGACATTTGGGGGAGTCTTGAGAGGGATGAGTGCCTGGGTGTATTTTGCATGTGGGAGTAATGTACATCATTTGTAGCTAGTAGGCAGACTATGGAACTTTAAAACATGTGCAAATTTGGGGGAACTCCTCCCATCAGGAGATGGAGTCTAATTCCTGTCCCCTTGAATATGGGTTGGTTTTTGTAACTCACTTCTAAACAATATAGAATGGGATAGAAGCAATGCTATTAAAAATTCCAAGGCTAGGTCTTAAAAGGTAGTACCACTTAATCCCGGCTTTCTCTTGGAAGGCTCATCCTTGCAACCCACCCATCTTGCTGTGATCAATCCCAGGTCGGATGGAGAGTCCCAAATGAAAATGAGCCAAGGCCTCTAGCCTTCAGGGCCAGCTGAGCTCCAAGCCAGTAGTCAGCAGCAACTTGCCAGCCAGGTGACTGAGTTATGTTGGAAGTGAATCCTCCAGGCCTCTGTCAGGTCTCCTCAGCTGACACCACATGGAGCAGAAACAAGTCTTCCCAGACAGCAGACAATCTGCCCAAATACTAGATTTGTCTGCAAAATAAATGGTTGTTGTTTTTCTAAGCCATTAAATTTGAGGTGGCTTAATACATACCAGTAGTAACAGGAACAATTTCCCTTTTCAGATAGAAATACCAAAATTCATTTCTGCTCACTCCTTTGCTCGAGTTTATAAGTACCACATTATATGTACTCCAACCTTACAGAGCCAATCCTTAGGTAAACATTTGCTGACCATGAGTGAAAATAGATAGGCTAACATATATATAGCTGGCATTTATTGATGGGTTAATATATAGACTCTTATACATGCTGTACATGTAAATATATGCCAGGCCGTATTATATGTGCTGCACATGTAGTAGCTCATTTCATTTTCCCAACAAATCTAAGAAGTAAATACTTTTATTGCCCACATTTAATAGATGAGGAAACAGAGATAGGGAGAAGATAAATAACTTGACAAAGGCCACACAGCCAGAGTCCCTGAGCCAGGAACCCGACAGCCTGGCTTCCCAAAGTTCATGGTCATAACCACTGTGCATCTCTGTTTCTTATAACTGCCACCATCTACTTAAATTTTTCCACTTACCGTTAGCACCAGACAGCTTCTTCACCTCCATGGCTCTAACTCTTACTTGCTGTTGTGGGAGCTTCTTGCTCCTACTACAACGGCCACAGTCTAGCTTTTGTCCCTAGAAGGTTAGATTTCCTTAGAGTGTGGTTCAGCAAACCATGGTGTGAGCCAAATCCAGCTGCCACCTGTCTTGTTAATAAAGTGGTTTGGGATCGCAGTCATTCATTTAGGTCTCATCATTGTGCTACAACAGCAGAGCTGAGCAGTTGCAGCAGATATCATATGGCCCACGAAGCAAAAATTTACTATCTGGTCCTTTACAGAAAAATTTGCTGACCCTTGACTTAGATCCCTAAAGATCCTTTTATTGCAAAATTCATGACATGTCCTAAACAGAGAACACAGATGTTGTAGACAGTCAGACTCGGATTGAAACCCAGCTCTGTAACCTATGGGTGATCACAAGAGGATTTCTTAACCTCTCTGAAGATCAGTTTTCTGTTACAAAAATTTCAGAGAAAACCTCTGTGAAAATAATTAACAAGCACTAAGATACTGATCCATAAACAAAATGTTAATATTAATATTAATATATTAAGGGTTTTAATAATCTTTTGTGAATAGATAAAAACTTAGAAAGAGCATATAATTTGAGTCCAATAAAATGAAAGATGCGTAATACTTTATATTAACAAACATTCGTAACTGTTAAGGCACATGAAAAGAAAACAGCAGCAACAGCTTCTGCTTGATATAAGCAGAAGGGCAAATTTCCTTTTATATTCCAGGTTTTTAAAGAAAAGTCCTATTTAGATGACTTCACAGAAAACAGTTTTCCAAAACCAATTTCTGATTGATTTGATGTCAAGATTTGAAAAAAGAACACCTGATTGCTTATTGAGCTACAGGAATAATTGTATTTTGCCCACTATAACTGATTTTTTTCCCCTTTGAGAATATAAGTAAATTTAGAATTAGAAAAACTAAATTCAAAAGTGTTTTTTTTTCCCATGTCTGTGGATATTCCAAGCAATTGCCAGTAACCAATTATTTCATTGCTCCAGCCAAAATGATATATTGAGGGTTGTGGTTTTTAAAATTGATCTAAATAGCTTAACTGACTGTTTTCAGTTGTTTGGAAAGATGAGCAGGCACGTTCTAGTCTCTGAGGGAATTAAGTGAACCCAGTTCTAGGAGGGCGATTTCGGGAGGCATCTACCTCTCTTTCGGCACTATTGCTGGCAGCCCTCTGTCCTCGGGGAGAGCTGTGAAGCAGGTCAGCTTGGCAGGTATTGATTCTATTCTGCCTTGAGAGGCCAAGGAAGGGAGTGACAACTGAAAGAAGGGGAAGCCCTGTTCTGAGAAAGGAATTGTGGACAGGACACACATATGGGTGTAAGATGAGGCAGGTGGTGAATGCTGTGGCCTCGGTGAGGCAGATTGGGTGGGAAATGGCTAAACACCACCCTTAAACTGTCAGATTCTGGCTCCCTTCACTCAATTTTCTTTTTTATCTCTGTTTTCACTTGTCACACACAAAAAGGGCAGTGAAATGCCAAAATGACCCAACTGAAAGGTCTAGAGATATGAAACTATAAAAGAAGATAATGATTAGACACATATGGAGATGACTGGATGCCCTTGGTAATGACCTTCATTTCCAGTTCAACCTTTCAACTAGAAGGAGCCACTCATGGAATTGACTTTTTCTGGTTTGTAGAAGGAAAGAAATAAATAAATATGGACCTAATTTTGCCTCAGATCAGATAGGCAAATTTTTAGTGTTATACTATTCCAATCCTTTAGTTTATTAAAGAAATCAGAGGACCTAAAGTTGCCACATTCCTATAGAGATCACTTTGTCCAATTTTGCACTCATGAGGAACTCTTCTCTGTGACTATCAAGATAAGTTCATTTATTTGTTAGCCAATTAATTAATGTGCATATTCTATCCTAGGTATTGATCTAAGCACAGCACTGAACAAGAGAAACAAACTTCTTTGGTTTCACGGAGCTCTGCCTATACCAAGGGCCTATGATCGAACATTTCCAGTGACTAAGTGTTGCCAGTTTAGATGAGGGATGAATCATTTCTTAAGAACTGCACAGTCCAGATGCAGAGTGAAGATTCTTAACCACTAGGCTACACTGCCAATGCTTGACTAGCTTATGTTTGGACTTGGTTCTATTTTTCCTACTGTTGGTATTCCCTTACCCTAAAATGTTCAGCACCTTTATATCTAGCCCTTGGGATCTTTCACTATATACTCTAATCCATTGGATAAACAAAATGAAGGCACCTCCTGTCTTTCCTGGTTATATGAGCATATAGGAGGAGAAGGCAGCTCTTTAAGAAGTATGGTGCCCACCACTCTCCCTGCCCAAATGAAAGGAGAGAAACAATGCCTATATTATGTGCTCTGTAAGTCATAGCTATTGCTATTAATTCATAAGTTTCTGGTCCTCTGATGCCTGAAATTCCCCTGTTTAGTTTCCTTCCTCCAGCTCAAGCCTGTTCTCTAGGAGAGGAAATCAGTCAGGCTTTACGGGGCACATATGTCTCAATGTGGATGATTTTTTCAAAATTTTCCATGAGAGCTGGTTTTAATAAGTGGGAGAGTCCTTATCACACTAAGTGGATGGACACTGTTATCACAGAGTTTGGAAAAGGGGATAGAAGTGAGGATGAGGAAGTTGGGAACACAGAAAAGAAAATACATTGCATCCTTCACAGTTTGCCTGGATTGACCCTGCTTATGTTGGTTATTTATATTTATAATACAGGCTATTCGTTGAAAAATCACTCTGAGTTCTATATAAACCCCACATAGTCACCCCAAACCTTCCAACCTTTGTTTTGTCTGAGAAAATATATATATACCTTTCCCCCTTTTCCACACGTGTACCCTTCAAGGTCCCCTGAAGCTATTGCTCTCCTCATTAAGAAGCAGTCCCCTCATCTTTCGAACTCCCACAGTACTTTATCTTTCCTCTTATTCTACTTAGTACTCTCTCACAGTCTATCTTATATTCTAATGACTCAATTACATGTCTAATCTCCCCAACTGAACTGTAAGCTTCTGCAGGGCAAGGATGATGTTGAGTTCATTTCTGAAATCCATGTAATACCTAGCAGAGTCTCTCAAATAGGGCTGGCTCTGGAACATTCATGGAATGAAGTTTGCTTCGTCATTTGCTTACTTCCACATGCAGTTGTAAATGTTTATAAGCTGTATTAGTTAACTACTGCTGCATAAAAAATTACCCCAAAACTTAGTGGTTGAAAACAACAAACATTTACTATCTCACAGTTTCTGTGGGCCAGGAATTCAGGTGTGGTGTTGCTGAGTGCCTCTGGATCAGGGTTTCCTCACAAGGCGGCAATCAAGGTGTCAGCCAGGGCTGCAGTTATCTCATGGTACAATGGCAGAGAGTCCAATTCCAGGCTCACTGGCAAGGAAGTTGGCCAACGTTAGGTGACGGCAGTTTCTTCTCATATGGACCTATCCACAGGGCAGCTTATCATATGTCAGCTTATGTCTCCCTGAGCTAGTGTTCAGATGGAGGCAATGAGAGAGGGCAAGCAAGACAGAAGTCCCACGTATTTTATACTATAATCTCAGAACTGTCATCCTGTCACTTTTGCCATATTCTATGTACTAGAAATGAGTCCCTAGGTCCAGCCCACACTCAAAGGGAGGAGAAGACCAAGGGCACGATGCCAGGAGGCAGGGATCATTGGGGACCACACTGAAGTCCAAGGAATTACCCAGTCCCTCCCCACAGCATGGAGAAATAAAACTCTGCCTAGGCAGCCTTGAGTCTGGAAAAAAAAAAAATCTATGTCATTCCATCATGGAATAAAAAGTGAGAAGGAGTTAGGTAAAATTTGAAGAAGGCAACAGGACTTTTCATGTGTTTCTGAGTCAGTTTATAAATTGGTTTAATCCTTTGTTTGAAGAGAATTTAAAGAATCTCAGGTGCCTTTTTCATTTCAAATAGAATAGTCCCAAAATACCTTCTGATGTCAAACCCCAATGATTTCTGGATTATTGCTTATGCATCCTCTTCCTGTCATTAATGAAATTAATTGATAGTTGACTTTTCTTTAAACCTAGTTTCAGAGTTCTCTGCCAAAGAGCCTCAGCCAAGGTTACTTCCTTTCTCTTAGCCAGTTCCCCTATCTGCAGATTTGCTGTATGAAAAGCATAATTTCTCTTGCATCTACTCTTTTACTACTCTCATTACAAACAAGAGGCTCTGCACTACATAGAATTGCCCCACTCTTCTGCTCATGCAAAGCCTACCTTAAAGTTTGTCTTCTCCTGCATGACAAACCCTGGGTGCTTATTTGCACACAATGTGCAGCTTCTCCCCTGTCCACTGCTGCTCCCCACTTCAGTCCCAACCAAAAAACCATTACCTAAATTAATAAAACAGTTGATCCAGTACAAAGTGGTGGTAATAGATGATCTATACATAGGGGTGGTAACAGCTCTCTCAAAACCAGTCTTGTTATAATAGTCAAGATGTAGGTGTATAGAAGGCAAAAACAACAACTACACATCTTGGGCATTCCAAAGACTTTTGTATGAGTTTGTGAGAGAGTGTGTCTGTATTTGTTTCCTAGGGCTACCACAAAGAAGTGCCAAACCTGGTGGTTTAAAGGAAGAGAAATTTCTTCTTTCACAGTTCTGAAGGCTAGAAGTTCAAAACAAAGGAGTTGCCAGGGCCATGCTCCTTGTCTCTTTCTAGCTTCTTATGGTTCCTGGCAATCCTTAGCTTATAGATACACTATTCTAGTCTCTGCACCTGTTGTCTCATGACCTTCTCCTTGTGTGTCTCTGTCTCTGTTTCCTTTCGTATAAAGACATCAATCATTGGATTAAAATCTCCCCTCCATTCCAGTATGACCTCATCTTAACTAGCTAATTATATTAGCTAATGACTTTTGCAAAGATGCTATTTCCAAATAAGATCACATCTGAGATTCCTGGTGGCCATGGATTTTAGGGGGACACTATTCAACCCAGTACACTGTCCTTTTAAAAATTTTCACTCTGCATGCTATTTAATTGTTTTCAACAAAACATTTAGAGTGCCATGCACATCTGCGAGGCTTTTGAAATTGATTAATTTTACATTCCTTGATATCCCTCTATAAAACATTATTATTTCCAAGTTAGAGAAAAGTTGGCAAAAATAATTTGAGACATTTGCCATGATCTCTCAAGAGTCTGGCTCAGGATCTGAGTCCCTGGAGCCAAAGACAACCATTGACAACTCAGGTTGCTTCCTATTTCATCTAAATGCGTTTGCTCATTTCTTTTTGCCAGTTGGATACTTTCAAGTGCTTACTGGCTGTTAGGGAAGAAATGTATTGCAAGCCATTATCTTAAATTAAAAAAAAAAAAAAAGAACATTTATTCTCTTGAAGTTTTCCCGAATGCTTTGTGTGGATTTCTACTGCATTATTGGTTGAGTATTTTCTTACCATGATGATCTACTTCTAGTAGCTTCATTTACATTAGCTATCACCCTGGAGAGCCATAGTACCAGGCCGGTGAATTACCCGAGAGAAATTACTCTTGAAAGTAATCATTGTGAATGAATTTTCATCACTCTGTCTCATCATTTCATGCTGTTTTGGCTCTTTCTTCTTTGCCCCTGATAAAAGTTAAGCATAGAGAGGCCTTTTGTTATTATCTAATTTTCTTTAGAAAACTTAGTCTTATTAATCATAGCAACCAGTTAATAGGGCAAACCGAAGGGTATTGTATAACACTGTTTTTGAAATACACTTTATCATCCTGTGGTGAACATTGTTTTATTTTACTTTAGTCTACAACATCTTACATAAATTTGGTTTTCATGTAATCTAATTGATGCAAGGTATATGTTTAAGCAGAGGATTTGGGGATTTTTAAACAGGAGAAATATGTTGAATTTGTTTCAAGTTACCAGTAAAAAATAAAGGTAATATGCTAAATTATTGGACCCAAAAAATCTATAATAAATAAAGAAGTAAGATTAATAACAAATATTTAACAAGTACTTACTCTATGCTAGGCCCCTTTTTAAAAGGTTTTTGCATGGTTTCTTGATGCTTTTTGTTCATTAGTTTTGCATTATTGCATTTGCTCCTATTAGGTTGGAGCTGATTTTTGTTATTTTCTCCATTTTTCAGACGAAGAAACAGTATTTCAGAGGATAAGTAACTTGTTCAAGCTCACACAGCTAGCAAATGGTGAATCCAGATTTCTAACCCATAAAGTCTGATTTCCTAACTTCTCCACCGTATTACACTTTACTATATGGTAATTTCCAAAGAATACTGAAGTGAATGGAAAATAAGGAAATAAAGTGTCTACTTAGTCACTATTTTAGATAGAATAATAAGGCAACATATAATGAATGACCTGGTTCTTAGATTGCTGCAAAGGTTTATCCCAAACACTGATTTGCCATCTATTCAAAATAAGAAATTGGGTTTTACATGGTGCCTAAAACTTGGAAGATTTGGATTTTGTTTTGTTTTCATTTTTCTTTTAAAATAACTGCAGAATGGTCCAACAATGAGATAACCATTGGGGCAAATAGACACCAACAGCTGTTTTCTTCACCAGGGTCACATTTAACGGCATGAAAATCTTCATAGATTAAAAACTTGATAGAAATTTCCACCACCAGACTCTATATTTTATATTTAAACTTAAAAGTAAAGTGATGAAAAGTGCTTACAAATATTATCCTTGTTTCATTGTTAAATTAGGTTCTCAGTGTTGTTTCCAGATGTCTATTCTACAATTAATCCTTTCAACAAATGGCTGTTGAAAACTGTTCCATGCCAGGCACTGCTGTGGGCCCAAGAATACAGCAATAAATAGAACCTACAGCTATCTCTTGGAGCTTATGTTCCACTGGAGGAAACAGACAATTTGACAAAAATTAATTAAAAATTAATTTGATTTAAATTAAATTAAATTAATCTGATTTTAAAAAATCCAGAGAACATACATACATACATATATATACACACATGAATCTATAGCACAATATCAGGAAGTTGTAGTTTCAATGAAGAAAAAAAAAAAAGTTAGGTAAAGGGATAGAAAACTGGGTCATGCAGCGGCTGCTCAATATATGTTAGTAAAATTTAAAAAAGAACTCGTTACCTATCTGTCTGCCTCGTAACCTGGCTTCATGGAGGTGACACATCACTCACCCATCAACTAAAATAATATATTATAGAAACATAAAAGAATATCTTTAGCAATTTGCTAAATTATTTTCTGTTGTCTTGAGAAAAATTAATAGTTTATTTCTGAGCATTGTCTCCAGATAGCACTCAGTTACATATATTGCTAAGTTTAGAAAATAAATATTAGCACAAAGACTGGTAACAGAATTCTCTGAGGCAGGTCTATAAATAAAGGAATGAAGGAGCGTTTATTGAACATCCCCAAAACAAACCTGCAAGGCAAATATTAGGATGCCCATTTTACAGAGAAAGCTGAGGCCCGTGAATGTGAATTCCTTGCTCAAGGTCATGTAGCTAACAAGTACTGCAGCAAGGAGGAACGACAAGTCTGCTAGAAGCCAAGGCCTGGGCCTCCTCCTTGGTGAATATACTAAGTTATGGAAAACAGTCATGCTAGCACAGCACTTCTCAGACTCTAACGTACACATGAATTGCCTGTGGATCTTGTCAAAATGCAGATTCTGATTCTGTAGGTCTGGGTTGGGTCCTGAGAGTCTCCATTTCTAATAAGCTCTCAAGTACTGCCAATGTTGCTGGTTCAGCTTAGAGGTGTTAAGATTACAATGTAATAATTATGCTTTAAACAAAAATGCTTAAGCTCCCACTCCAATGCTATTTTTTCTGGTAGTTTCTTTTTTCCTTCCCTCTGTTCCCCTCCCCTCCCCTTCCCTCTCTTTTTCTCTTTTCTCTTTTCCTGAAGAATTTTATAGCCTCGTCTAGCTAGTCTTCACCAAGCTTTAGTTAAGTATTGTTTTTCATTAGTTGATAAAAGTATAGAAATGTGATTTTCAGACTATATAAAGTCTAAATGTTGAAGGAAAATGTAGCCTTCTCCTTCCTCTACTCCCTTTCCTCTAATATCTGTAATTCTTGGCCCTCTCTATTTTATTTTATTTTATTTTATTTTATTTTATTATTTTATTTTATTTTATTTTGCCAAACAAGCATTGTTTAACCTCTGACTTCTTCTTTAAAATGGTATTTTAGACTCTGCATTATTTCTTTCCCCTCATATTTTTCTCACTTTTTAGGAAATTGAGCTTATGGCTAATTTTAATTCCTTTGGCTTTCTTTTTAAAATTTTCATTGTGGTAAAATATACTTGACAAAAATCATTTTAGCCATTTTTAAGTAAACAATTCTGTGATGTTAAGTACATTGACAATGTTGTGTAACTTTCCCTTGGCTTTTTAACTAGATAGCAGTACTCTATAATTCACGCATAGTCCAAGGTGGAAGAGGCACTATAATTAAAGTTAATGTGCTGGAGTTAGACTGCCTGAGTTAAAAATCTGAGTTGATTTGCAGTTTAACTTAAGCTGTATATTTAACCTCTATGAGCTTCAGTTTCCCTTTGTAAAGTGGAATAACAATAACAATAACATTTACTTCTTAGGAGTAACTTATGAGAATTAAAAAAAAAAAAAAAAGATAATCTACATGAGGGACCTGGCATGGTGTCATGAACAAAGCATCAGCTATATGATAAAAGATTATGATTTCCCCACAGGGCTATGGGGCCAATGGTAATTTAGGGTGGTTTCCTAATGCACCATGACCCAGTTTCCCATCCCTCTACTGCTTGGCCTACATTGGCCATCCCTCTACACCCTCAATCCTACACCACAGAGCTGGTGTCCAATTGCCATCCTTCAGGTGAGACCCAGCTTGTTAGTGCCCGGATTCATAATGACTCCCTTCCACTGTAGATGTTCATTTGACTCCCACCTCTCCTGGGGTGCCCACGAATTTCATTATCCAACCGGGGCACGTCTGAGAGTAAAGGGCAAGTATTCATCATTACAGTGGGATACCTAGCATAAATCAAGCCTGTTCCAGGCAAATCAGGGCACACAGTTGCCACCTTCCTGAGTCAGCCCTCCTGGTTCTTTGCAGCCTGGGATCTTCATACCTAGCCTCTGCCTTCAATCATCTTTGGAAAAAGAGGGTTTTCTGGCAGCTTCTCTCTTTTTTCCCAGGCATATAGCTGGCTACCTCACAAGTGTTACCATGAGCCACGTATGAGCCAGGCACTGCTCTTTTTTTAATTTTTTATTTATTTTATTTATTTATTTATATTAAAGAAGTTGTAGGTTTACAAAAAAATGGTGAAGAAAATACAGAGTTCCCATTTACTATTATCAACACCGTGCATTAGCGTGGCATATTTGTTACAATTCATGAAAATAACATTTGTATAATTATGCTATTAACTACAGTCCATCATTTATTTACAATCAGGTTCACTGTGCTGTATTATCCTATGTTTGTTGTTGTCGTTGTTGATTTAATTTTTATTCTGGTAACATATATACAACCTAACATTTCCCCTTTCACCCCATCTCATCGCGTGCTCTCGGCAGCCCGGTGAGGTGGGAGTGATTTACGGCCAAGGGGAAGGCTGAGGGTTGTTGGAAAACTGGCCATCCTGCAGTGGGCCTGCCTCGTGGGTCCGGGAGTGAAAAGCCAGAGCCTTGGTTCTCATGATGCTCTGCTGCCACTTTGTTTTCCAAGCATCTGGGTGGGGACAGCCAGCCTCATTGTCCTCAGCATCATTTAAAGCCTGGAGTTCATAACTATCAAACATAAAGATAATACTTGTTTAATAATCGGAGACCTGCCTCGCAGCCTTTCCACTGTGGCTTCTGAAGGCTGTGCTGATAAAGACTGAAGGGGGTTCTCCTGGAAGGATCCACGGAGCCTTGGTCTCTGCGCTCAAGCTGAAGGCCCTCTCCCAAGCCTCCCGCGGCCCTAGCTCTGCCGCCCTGGCAGAGCCTCCTAGAAGAGTGAAAACGGAAGGCCACAGCCTGCTAAGCTGGCTCCATCTCAAGCGCTGCCTGCCAGCAGTGGCATCCTGGCATGCTAGGCTCTCGCACTAGATCTTTTTTTTTCAACACCCTCCTCTTCTATTCGCCAAATTTATTTTCAGTAATAACCCTGTAATAATCAGTAATGGTTATCCTTTTCTTGGTTCCTTCTTTAGTTTTAAAACAAACACCAATTTTAAAATAAGAAGAAAAATGTCACTTTAATGACATATGAAAAATTTACGCTTAAAATACAAAAATATACCTCACAATTTGTAGTTTTTTTGAAATTTTAAGCACATTTATAAACTCCAAATGGTCCCAGAGAATGACAGAATTGAAGCAATCAAGTGTTGTTTCTCTGTCTCTACAATCACCATATTATCATCATTGATTTTGAACCTATTACTTAAAAGCACAACTACGTGATATCCGAGACCAGAATTTTAACTGCCCCAAGCATTTACCTGAATCTCTATGAGTTGGGGGCTGAGTGTAAACCTGGACACTCACCAAAATAATTTTCATGTGGCAGTCAATGTTTATTAAAGGGTAAGTAATAAATACAAGTGTGCTAATTTGGAACTCACCTATGTATTATTAAAACTCCATGGTAACCACAGCAATTATTTATAACTTTCACCAAGAAAATATTTTTCTAAGGAGTTATTTTATCATTGATGTTGTTGAGAATTGTGATGCGTGATGATAAAAGCAGACTGGATTTTAGTTGGCTCTAGCACTGTTTTAACCTTCTCTACAGACAATGCAACCCCTTACTGCCTAGGCCAGCGCCTCCCATGGTCCAGCACTTGGTGTCCCACTGCCTGGAAGAAATGAAGGTCAGTGTTCCCAAGTGTTCAAATGAGCCCGCTCATTAAAGGCATCTCTCATAAAGGAAGGGATATTGGAATTTTTTTTCACAACTTCTGAGGGGCCTTGAGCAGGCTTTGTCATCCAGTGCCCTGACCCCTGAAACCTACCGTCTGCTGCCCTGGGCCTGTCCATATGATGTACCTCCCCGATCAGCAGGGCACTGACCCCATCCATGCCCCCATCTCCACAAATGTCTAATCACAACCCTGAGTGTGTGGATGGAGCTTGGGGATTTAAAGATGCCCTGATTAGGGATCTTTAAATTCTTCATGTTATTGACAGTGAAGACTCATAGATGGTCTGTCTGCTTGGTGTTATAACTACCCAAAGGTTTTTGATCAGCACTCAGAAACTCAGTTTGAATACCCTACCTCAGCCAGAACTTAATCCTCAGCTGAGAGTGTTGAGGCAGCAAGTTCTTTGGTGTCTTGTTCCTAGAAACTAGGAAATGTGGGAGATAGTGGCTGTTTTCCTTGTGGGGGATGCTCTTCCCAATGGACTTGCTAAAAAGTGGGTCCTTGGCCTCCCAGACTATGAGGTTTCAGAGGTAAAATAAAAGTGCTGAGGAGAAGAAAGAGAAGAAGACATACTTAGGCAAAATGTACAGGATGATAATAGCACAAGTGAAAATATAAGAAATGTGCAGGAGAAAGATAGGAAATGTGGGAAAGCAAGCCATGATAATAATAATAATAATTTGGAAAATAGAACTGGTGTATAAAGTATACCAGTAAAGCCAATGAAGTGCCAAGATTAAAACCACCTGTCTTGATTTCCTAGGGCAGCTGCAAAAACATCCACAAACTGGGAGGCTTAAAACAACAGAAATTTATTCTCACATATTTCTGTAGGCTAGAAGTCTGAAATCAAGGTGCTGGCAAGGCCAAGCTCTCTCTGAAACCTGTAGAGGAGAATCCTTCCTTGCCTCTTCCAGTTGCTGGTGTTTACTTGGCATCCCTTGGCTTGTAGATGCATCTGCCTCCATCTTCACAAGGCCTTCTCCCCTATGTCTGTCTATGTCCAATTCTCCTCTTCTTATAAGCACATGAGTCATATAGGAGTAGAGTTCACCATAATCCAGTTTGGCCTCATCTTAACTAGTCACAAGTTCAAATATCCTATTTCCAAATAGGGTCGCATTCATGGGACCGGGGGTTAGGTCTTGAACACATCTTTTTGGGAGACACAATTCAACCCATAACACCACACCATCAAGACAAAGAGAAGTCACAACAGATGTTTCAGGTGACAATTCAGAACATGATGGCAGACTAGGACAGCAGAACAGGCGGGAGATGGAGAAGCCCACACCTGGCCCTTGTGGGCTCTCAAATTTGCATCTGCATCTTGTGACAGAAGAATTGGTGCCCAAAGAAATTCATCTTTGCCTGGTTTCAATATAGACATAGGAATAGACATCATTTTGTAAGAATCTATATATGTTTAAAATATTAGTAATATTCCTTTAATCAAAAGCATAATGTATGATGTTCAGTCATGTGAAAGTGCCACTATGCAAATCATTTTTTTACTTTTAAAACTTCTGTTCACATGGTTCAAACTAGTAGATATGAAGAGATCCTCAAGGAAGCTTCTTTCAAAGTCCGTGTTGAAGACACAAAGAGAACACTCGCCTTTTCTAAGTTTCCAGCATTCTGGAGTTTCTGCTTTGTGAATTTGGTGCCATCGGGGAACTGACAATCCCAGATGTGTTTGCCCTGTCCCTGCCTGAGTTATGAGAAGAAGGTGAGGAGAAAGAGAAGTTCCAGAATTACATAGACTAAAGGAGGTAGTAGTGGCTTTTGTACATGTTTCTTTCTTTTTATTGGTTTGCTTTTTATTTCAAACTCAGTTGACTTCTGTGTTCCAGATTTGTTTTTCTTTTGGTAAAGTAGATTTCAAAATTATTATCAGGTCCATCTGTTTGCTTTTCTTAAATGAAATTTAAATTGTTTTTTGTTTTACATCTCAGGTGCTTTTAGATTTGACTCTACTACTCATCTCCTCAGGCAGCTTGGCCATGGCTGTGAGTATTTTGCTGCCAAGAACAGAGACGCCTTGCTGTTTAGATTTTTTTTTTTAGATGAATATGCACTTTAGTGTAAAAAAAAATTCCCCAGTTTTCAATTGCTTGGATTTTTCTGCCTCTGATTATTTTCTTCCTTTTCTCCCTCATTCTTTCCTGTTCTGTGGCCCCACATTTATGTTCCTGTCATACATATATTTATACATCCCCCCCCCACACACACACACACAAGGAACACAAGCCAGGTCACTATCTGTTCCCTTATCAAAGAAAATAAAAGATGCTTATGGGATCATACTGAATCCTGTGGGTGCCTTGCATAAAAGATCATGATACATTAGCTAATGACCCTTCCTCAGCCAATCAATAGTTATTGAGTAACTAGTTTATGTGGAATACTGTACGGTACCACAGGTAATGATGGGAAGACATTTCATGAGAGACACTGAAATATTCATGGACCTAGGCTTTCTTGGCAATTATGCTTTCTCGCTGCCTTTGTAATAGACTCTTATTTGGAATGGAAGAAAGCTGGAGTCGCTCCCTAAGTTTCGATCCAATGCCTTTTTTATGAATCTAACCATTGCAAAGCATGGCATTTATCTGGATATCCATTTTGTACCACTGGCAGGGTCTGCCTCTGTAAAGTATGCAGGTAACAGGTAGACAATTCTGGGGTGGTGAAAGTTCTGCCTCACCCAATATTCTTTTCTTCCTCCACCCCATCCCCAGCCCTGCCCCATCTCTGTAATGCTCCTGAAATGCTTTCTTCTCTGGGATTACCTAAAGGGGTCCTTTATTCTAGATAATATTTTATTAACTAAGAAAAGGGACTTCTTATCTGGCCACACACTAGAAAGAACAGTTGGTCCTATCTTCATATGACACAAAACAAGACTTTGAGGGAATGTGACAGAGAGCTGTTTGCCTTGACATAATGAAAGTGGTTTGGGAACAACCTAAAAGTAATGTCACCTTGAACAACCCTAGGGAAGGTAAAGAACAGGGAACATTGAAAAGGGGGAGCAGATACCAAAGATCAGAACTAAAAAGTCATCGACAATGAATTTATATTCATTGCAATTTTGCCTTCACCCAGCCTGAGTAGGGACATTCTGTTGAGCACTGGAACAACTTGTCAAAGAGCCAGGGAAATATCTTTCCAGCCATTTAGGTGGGGAGACACATAGAGGGTGATGGACTCATCCGGGATTGCCCGGTACTGTCCTGTTTTTAGCACTGACGATCCCACATCCCAGGATCCCCCTCAGACCTGGGCAAGCCGTGATTATTAGGCACCCTAACTAGTAGCCAAATATTGAAAACATCACCACCTTATTCACAAATAATTTTGTAAGGTAATCTTCATGAAAGTCATAATTATATGGGCTACATCAAATAGTGTGATTCAAACTCAAATCTTTTCTTTCTTACTGCCTTTCCCTGAAATTTTGGACCAAAATTGTTTTTGGTTTTTAGCATTAACCTCTCCTCCCTACAAAACATTACTTCTCCCTCTCTACATCCCATAGTTATTTTCATTTTTAATTTTAGAAGGAGGCTTGTTCTAGGAACATCACCTTTTAAAGTTATTGTTTGTGACTATGTGAGAAGATTCTCTGAGGGCTCTAAGGGGAGATGCAAAGCCGAGAGATTTCAGAGGTGTCATTCTCACTAGAATTCAACAGTGGCCACCTATTTTCACGTGGAAATAAGTGTGAAGTGTGGTGGTGCCTTCAGGAACACTGAAGCTGTTGGCCCTAAGAGATAAACAGTTACTAGTGCTCTCATAGGAGGCCTGGCTGATCCCAATATGCACAACACGTGCTCTCCCTTGGCCTGACTAGTCTTTGTTTGAACTATAGGTTACAGAAAGATATTAAACCATGGTTATACATCCTGCATATTTGGGAGAATCTGTGGCAATATCATAAAACCACTTATAAAATCATTGGTAACTGAAGAATGTTTTCCAAAAAATTTAAAATAAAAAAAGTCGTGTAGATGACTAACATATTCTATTTATTACCTGGATATATTTGTAATAAAGTTTCTTTCCAGGCTGATTCTTTGCTACGAGAGAGTCAAGTCCTAATTTCCTTAGCAAGGAGAGCAATGAGAACATTTACAAATTAGAATTTTGCTCATAAGATCAGCTTCCCATTTATTTGATTAACAGTGGAGAAAAAATGCATTATTTTGTTCTGTTTGAAGCTAAATCACTGTTAAAAGTTGTCAAAATGTAGTGCAAAACCCATTCAGTTAAAAATGCATCCAGTGTTAAGGGACACATTTATTGTTGAGCAGAGGTCATCACAAAGTGGAAAATTAATATAAAGAAATTAGTTTAGGAACAATAAACATCACATAAACTGGGGGAAAAACAGCTAGAGGGTTTTGATCGGTCAAAATAGTGTGCTATTGACATCTCTTAATTGAGAACTCTTTTATTCAAATATTTGAATAGCAAGAATCTTAATAACTAAATGTTTTCTGTGTCAAGTTCTTTACATGCATTATCTCATTTAAATCTCAACCAGCAATTGTATGAAGAAGGTACTACTGTTATGCCCCTCACTTCACATTTACATCTTGAAGTCATTGTGGATCATATAAAGATATTATGTGGCTGGCATGAAATGACTTCCCAGATTTAGAATTAGACAGTTTCCTGCTCCCACTTTAGCCAGAGCAGATACGCTATTTTTTAAAATTAGTCTGTGGTGTAAAATAGTGTCAGGACACTGGAGGACATTTGTCTTATAGGACTCATAAAAAAATTTGAATGTGTCTAGGACAAAAGTTAATCCTGCAGGTACCTTAAAATTTTTAGTGACCACTAAAGAAAGTATTTTGTCCTTGATTTTCATAGACTTCCTCTAGTCAGAGTGTCCACAGGCAGGACCCAGTGAGAGCTGGGGGGAAAAGAGTCCATTTTGATTCGGCTGCCTCCTAAAATCCTGTTCCTGATAAATTTTATGAAGATGTAGACATTGAATTGCATGAATATCTTAATGAGAATAGTGTCCAAGAGGTTAATTTAAAAATATACATGGTGCTAAAGAAAGCTTAAGAATAGATGGAGTAGGGAAACTAGTTAATGGTCTTTCAAAGACTTTTAGTAGAGAAAAGTCTTCCTTCATCTGGTTTGGAGAAGTAGAGCAAGTATTTTGAAATCAAGGCTTTGACAAATATTTCATAAGATAGAATAGATTTCCCTTCAAAAAAGTTTTTGGAAGGTTTGCTGACTATTTTTTTTTCCAACCACATGTTTGCTGTCCTGTAAATCTCAGCTTCCAATCTTAAATATCTGGAACTACAAATGAGGGCAAGTATGCACCTGGTTCATCATAGCCTGTTAGGAATTGGCACTTCCAGTTATCTTGCCTATCCTAGAGCAAAATCCACTGCTTACCTTCCCCTTTCCTTCCTCATCCCTCCTGGAAACCTGTTTTTCCTCCTTCCCTCCCTCCCTCCCTTCTTTCTTTTCTCCCTCTCCCCTTCCCTCCCTCTCTCCCTCCTCCCTCCCTCCCTCCCTCCTTTCTTTCTTTTTCTTTCTTTCTTTCTTTCCTTCTTTCTTTCTTTCCTTCTTCCTTTCTTCCTTCCTTCCTTCCTTCCTTCCTTCCTTCCTTCCTTCCTTTCTTTCTTCTTTCTCACTCTGAATCCCTCCCTTTCTCAAGCCACATCTCTATTACCCCATTTCATGTCCTTACCCATTCTAGACCACAGTGATTTCTCCTTTAACTGACTTCTCGTATTTAGTGAATATCTGTGCCCAACATTTTGCCTCATGGATATTCTAGCTCATAGAATATCTAATTGAATTTTATGTAAAAGTCCAGTTCCCTCAACTAGATCGTAGTGTTTGAGACCCAGAAAGAGAAGATACATTTCTTTTGTAATTTCCAACAGGGAGCACAAACTGTTCATTGAATATGTTGGTTTGGACTGCATTGCATTTTTCCCCACTCTCTCAGTCAAATGAATTCCTTTTACTGTTCTTGCTCAACCAGGCTAATTTTCATCTGTAGCTCCTTGGATAGGCTAAGGGAGAAAATAGCAGTAGCAATCACAGTCAAATTGTTCATTTGTGGAAGAAAAAGCATTAAAGAATATTACTAGTTCTACTAAAGAAGAAAAAAAAAACAGTCAAATTTAGTCTGAAAGTTTATTCTCAGTTCATACAAGAAAAGTGAAGACAGCTATATTACAACTGATATTGCCAAGTTGAATGGTAGTTGACATCAGCCATCAAGTCCCAAACACTGACTAGGAAGCTGGCTGACAGTCAACATAAATTTCAACTTGAAGAAGCATCCTCTTGAAATGTGGCTATGCAGAAATAACTTTAATTTATAAAAGTGCCTTTTCTAACTAATTTGATCATTGATTATATATGAAACGAAGATGTTTTTTATAATTGTTCCACATTACATGGCTAGGACTGACATGGACTTTATGGAACAAAGATAATCAAAATTTATAATGTGACACTCAGAGATCAAGAGTTGTGACTTAAGCTTTAAGAATTAATCTATGAATCAGGTTTGAAAACAATGTGCTTATACATTTTGTGTGTCTGTAATCAAAGCAACTAGCCTTAGCACATTCCTCTATGAAAAAGAGCCACGATTAAAGCATATTTATTATAACCCAGACCCAGGTGAGGCAGGAGGGGGCCACTCCCAGCCCTGTGTGGGAAAGCATTGTATGCACTTTGAGCATCAACAGTACAGAATCATTCCCAAATGAGAACTTCTGAGGTACAAAGCGACACATGCAACTCTGAAGTTAGGATTTGTCCTAGAGTAGCCAGAGAAGAGCCTAGAATTCCTAGCAGGTGTTCTTAGCCACAAGTCACATTTTCTGGAACACATACTGTGAGCAGGCACTGTGCTTTGCATGCACTATCTCTTGCAATCCCCCCAAAGAACCCTATGTTAATATTTTCAATTTACAGATGAGTAAACTGAGGCACAGAGAGGTTATATAATTGATCCTAAGGCACATGCCTACGTAATTGCCTAGCAAGGGTCAAACCCAAGCCATCTGTATCCAAAGCCTATTCTCTTACCCCTTCTGAAAGCTGAACTTGTTACATACATTTACTTGGGCACCAAGGGAGGTGCCTCATCCATCAGGGTTGGGGAGATGTATGTGTGAAGGGAAGGACAGTTGGGTCAGACGGCCCTGAGAGATTTTGTTAGTCTGGTATGCTCCCTTAACGGTACTGACTCTGCACCCAGTCGCACGCTGGGTGAGAACATCCGGAGATAAGAATGGCTATATGTGCTGTGTGCCCCAGCCATGGGGTGGGTTGTCTTTTTCCAGGGCTGGGTCCTGATGTCACTGACTTGACCCACATACATGGCAGACAAAGGAGCACAGGTGCAAGATCAACTGGTCTGCTTCTTGGGTGTAATTTTCCTGCTTGAGAAAAAAAAAAAAAGAATGCAGGAAAACAACAGTTTCCTATGACCTCATTCTGCTTAAAATTCCTGGATATGTCCCTTATTTCCCTTCTGGTTCCAGACTTTTTAAAATTTACTTTTAGACTAAATTAAGCTTCTTTAAAAGGAAACAGGGATCAATGCTGTAAGGAAATAGTGTTGACTTTTTTAGCAAAAAAATGTCGGAGCATTTGGAACTACAGAGCCAAGCATCTTATTTAATTGGCCCCCACTAACCGCTTGCTTCCATTTTTCCCCAGATGGCCAACTTTCCCCAGAAGGTAGTTTATGGGCTTAGAATAACCTGGCCTGCTCATTGAATTCTGTCATTCATTCACCCAAACTATTTACTGAGCACCTCCTATATGCCAAGCATGATACAAATGTTGATTTGTGGACCTCACCCCAGATCTCCTGAATTAGAGTTTTTTGATATGGACCCAGGAATTTCCGCTTTTAACAAACTTTCCAGATAATTTTTATGCCCTTAAAAGTTTGAGGACTTCTGACCTCTATCATGAACTCTTCAAATACAGAGTATGGGGTCTTATACTTTGTTTCTAAAACCTAACGTAATACCTAGAGTGACAGTGTGGCCAATTAAATGCTTCAGAGAAGAAATGAATTTCCAAACTCATCGCTTGAAGTGACTTAAGAAATCAGAGATATGAATTATTCCCTTACATCTTTTCACACAAGTTAGTAAACTTGCTGATCTTGAGCCTACCTGCTCAGACACCTGTGAGTCAGGAATCTGTTTATTTCAGTGATTGGCTCTGGCAAATTGCTCCAACTTGAAAGCTCAAGGGTTCTGGGAGAGAGCTTTTGTTTTCATCTTCCCATCACCTTTATCACTCTCTTTTTAGTAATTGCACCTTGATTTCCCTTGGGGGAACTCCTTCATTCGTGGAAGGCCAGACTGGTGGGACTGTCGATCAAAGGGTAAGTGTGGTGGGCACAACGGTTTCCCCAAAGATGTCCATGCCCTAATCCCTGGAACCTGTGAATATATTACATTACATGGCAAAAAGGACTTTGCAGATGGAAATAAGGTTATAGACCTTAAGATAGATTTTCCTGGATATCTTGATAGGATCAATATAATCATATAAACCTTTAAAAGAAGAGAACTTTTTCCAGCTAGAGTCAGAGAGATGTAGTAGAAGGGAAAACCAGAGAGTTTGAAAGCATGAGAGGGACTCAGCTCAGCTGCTGGCGGGGCCACATGGAAAGCATGAGGAGGAACGTGGGCAGCCTCTGGGAGCAGTGACCAGCCCTTGGCTCACAGACAGGCAATGGGAACTTAGTGCTGCAGCTGCAAGCAACTGCATTTGACCCACATCCTGAATGAACTTTGAAGTGGCTTCTTCCCCAGAGCTTCCAGTAAGAACTCAGCTCAGCCGGCTTCAGCCTTATGAGTCCCTAAGCAGAGGACCCAGTTGAGCCCACCCAGCTTTCTGAGCTACACAAACTGTGAGATAGTAAATTTGGATTCTTTTAAGCCATTAAGTGTGTGGTAGTTTGTTACACAGCAATAGAAAACAAATATAGTTAACATATAGCAGGAATGGGCCAGTCAGATCCTCTCTCCCAGGCAATGGAATCTTGAACTAAGTGATTCAAGGACTAAGAAATTTTGAAGCTGACCCCTCTCAACAGCAATGTCTTGAAGAGATGGTACCCAGATGCCCTGGTCCTTGTCCTTTCTAAGGTCTGGCCATTCAGCTTTCCCTGGCTCACTCTTAGCTTTTGTTGTTGTTTTGGCTACTAGAGTTGGATTCTGATCCCTATAAAGAACCCTGCCTGGTACAAGAGTCAATGAGTAGTGTTGCTCTTTGTGCTCAGAGCTACAGTATGCTCCAGGAAATGTGGTGCATTTATACCTTCTGCATTTACATATACTTCCCCAGCAGCTAAGCAAGGCTGCTGTCACCTGCCAGCCCAGTTGTAACTTCCCTGGGCTAGTGCTGTTGGCTAAAGGTATTTAGGACCAGACTCAGCTTTGTCCATGCATGAAGCCCTCCTAATCTAATTGTAACTGGGTGGCCTAGTTAATTAGAGGAAAAAATTTCAAGACTGTGCTCTTTGAGGCACAAGAGAAACTGTTCCTTTACTGTACTCATTTTGCAGTGTGACTGCAAGCACTAATTTTTTTCTTTTTCGGTCTGGGCACATATTAATCATTAGCTTATGGGTTTCTTTATTGGGATAGTCTCAAAAACTGCTTTGCCTGTTTATTAAAAAAATCAAACAATGTCAAGATTGAGGAGGCCTTAAAAGATAACTATTTCAAGCACTCATTAAGTGCTTAAATTCTCCCCACAATATACTTGCTGGATTAGTCAGCTTTAACAAACAACCTCAAATTTTCAGTGGCTTCAATACAATGAAATTTATTTCTCTCTTGTGTCTTATTCAGTGCAGTTCAGCAGGAGGAAGCTATGTCATTCATAGACCCAGGCTCCTTCCATCTTGTGGCTCTGCTCTGTTAGATAACCAAAGTCCTCCCCTCAGCCAGCAGATGGAGCAAGGGGTAAGGATCACACATGGGGGGATTTAAGGGCAGGCCTGGACGTGGTATGTACCACTTGAATTTGCATTTAATCAGCCAGAAATCATCCACCTACCTGCAGTCAACTGCAAAGGAGCCTGGCAAATGCAATGGAAGTGTATGACCAGGAAGAAGAGGAGAACATGGATAATGGAGAAGATGAGTCATTCTGCCTCACCCTCCAAATCATTAAACAGCCTCTGCTGAAATGCTTCCAGTGATAGGAAACTCATTTTTTTAGTAAGATGGCATATTTTATTTTAAATATCCCAAACAACTAGAGAGTTCTTCTTTCATTGAGTTGAAATATATTTGGCTGCAAGGGCAGTATAGTATTGTACTGGAGACATTCTTTTTGAGTTTGTACCCCAACTCCATCAACTTGATTGATTTCTCAGAGCCTCTTTCCCCATAAGTTAATCCATGTGGTGTTTAGCTTGTGCCTGGTATGTAATAAGTTCTCAACAAATATTAGTTTTAATATGCCACATATTGGTCCTTATTCTACCCCTTGTACTTACAGAAATGCATCCTCGTCCTTGGATATATGAAGGTTTCTGTGTTCCTATTGTGAGTATCTTCAGGAATCTTCCATTTTTCCTCACATGACCTCTGATGGTTAAGTTCATGTGTCAGCTTAACTAGTTATGGTGTCCAGTTGTTTGTTCAAGCAAGCACTGGCCTGATGTTACTCTAAGAATATTTTGTAAATGGATTTGCATTTATAAGTATTTGGTTGCATCTGAAATTAACAAAGGAGATTGACCTTAGCAATGTGGGGAGTCTTCTCATCCAACCAATTGGAGGTCTTAAAAGCTAGAATTGAGATTTCAGAAGTGAGAAAGAAGAATTTCTGTCTCTCCTTCAGCTCGCCAGCTTCTCCTAGGTAATAACACTTCACCTTCTTCAGAGTTTCCACCTTGTGGTCTGCCCTATGGAGTCTGGACATAGCAGATTTCAGAATCACCTTTATCAGAGTTTCCACCTTCCAGTTTGATCTATGGAATCTGCATTTGCCACTCCCCATGGTTGTGTGATCTATTTCCTATGAAAAATCTCTTAATATTTACATTTTTATATACTGTCAGTTCTGTTTCTCTGGAGAACCCTGGCCAATACAAATTTATTTAGCATCCTTCCCCATTCTGTTTACTCTTGTAGGATTGTGGTCCAGTGTGTCTATTGCCCTTTGAAGAGTGTGGTGCTCTTAACAGAATACAACATCCTGATATGCTCTGACCAGGAAGAGAGCAGCAGTATTAGAATTTATTTATTTTTAGCTCTAAACATCTAGTAATGTAGCCTAACATCACATTAGCTTTTTCAGTCCCACTTTACTCCTTTGATTCATATTGATCTTACTATCAAGCAAATTTTTACAAAATTTATAAAAAACGTAATTGCTGAGCCAGGTCATTGGTGTAGGATATTTTGTTTCAAGAGAAGATTCTTATATTTATATCTACAAGTTTTTAATGTATTCTCTTTGGTCTTCTACGTTCAATCTAAAAGGAAGTTTTACTGCACCCTTGGGACTTTCTTGCTACCTAGAAGTTACTAATATAGTTTACTTGGCACATGAGAAGAGCGACTAAAGCTCATCTATTAGTGTAACTTTATTTTGCCCCAGAGTCCACAAGCAAAAAACTACTACAGCCAGGCATATTTCCAAGCTGGTGCTTAGGGTTTCTTTGTTTTGTTTTGTTTTTCTTGTTTTGAAAAGTTTAAAAAGAAAAAAAGAGACAAAACACCAGCAAACACTTTTTTGGCATGAAGACTCAAGCCATTGTCTCAACCCCTGAATTTCTTTTGCCTTTTCTTCTTTGCGTAGGGAGTTGCTATGTGTGTGCTGTCACATCGTGTGGGTTTACAAAAGGGCAAGAGAGGAAGACAAAAGATGTGGCAGCACAAACAGGCAGAGCCTGTGGTTACCATTCAGAGCTCGTAGTGGTTGAACTAGATGACCTTGAAGTTCCCTTTCAAACCAATGATTCTAGAATCTGTGCCATCCATAAATGGACTCCAGCTCCAAAGCCTCAGGGTACCAACCTAGGAAATGGGAACATTCTGATTTTAGAAATGCTTGTTCCAAGTACTTTGTCTTTGGGTCATAAATGATATTCTTTCTTCTTCTTAATAGCTCCCCCATGACTACTCCTCCCCTAGTCATCCTCTTCATGACTACAGAATTCTGCCTCTGGAGGCCTAGACATCAGGCTTCCAGATGTTCTTCACTGAAAGTCAATCTTTGGGGAGTGGATGTGGCTCAAGTTAAGCATCTGCCTCCTACATGGGAGGTCTCAGGTTCGGTTCCCGGTGCCTCCTGAAAAAACAAAAACAAACAACGAGCAAAACTAATGAAAAAACCAACTCAGGGAAGTCGATGTGACTTGGTGGTTGAGCGCCAGCTTCCCACGTACGAGGTCTCCAATTCAGTCCCCAGCTCCGGTACCTCAGAAAAAAAAAAAAGTCAATCTTTGGTAATATTTGGTTAAGACTGATGCACTGGCCTTTTCTGTAATAATAGTAACAACAGTAATAGAAATACTAATAGCTAATATTGATTGAGCACACAGTATGTTCAGGCACATGCTGTGTGGTAGGTACTATATTACTAACCCATGTTTTAGAAGAGGAAACTGAGACACAGAAAATTTAACTAATTTGCCTGGAGTTGCATAGTGGCAGAGCCAGTTAAATAGGTCCCCCTAACTGTAGAAAACAAACTACCATTCAAACACGAGCAAAGATCCTAGCATTTACCAATCCCCAGAGCCTGCAGGCTTAGCTGACAAAGTGCCACAGTAAAGTCTCAAATGACATGTATCCCATACCCTTTTGTGGACACTTTTTGCTAATTCACCTTGCTTTGACATATCATGCCTCAGTAAGTGCCTATTAACCCAGTGGTTGGTAAGAAGCTACGAATGATGTTTTGGTATCATTACAAAATGATCAGCTGGGCATTGCAAGATGAAGTGCTGGGCAATGCTTGATCTGTGACACACTGAATAGCACGTAGCATTTTAACATGATAACCTTATTTTTAAATGCTTCAGGACCAAGATCCCTTTAGATCATCTGGGGTGGGGGTGGGGAAAACCCAAGAAACAAAACAACCCAATCGCTTTTCACACAGCCCACATGCTTGGATGATTTCTGAGAAACAGACTTAACTTTGTGAGGTTTGATGATCAGCTGTTAGAGGACATCCGTCCCAACCTAACCACTAATCTCAGGTCTCATAGCAACACAGAGAGCTTGAAACCCAAAATAGTCCTGCCTAGAGCTCTTTTCACTTCTTATCACTTGAGCAAGAGCATGTGCAGGAAAGGTGTCTGTCAGCCAACAGCTGCTAATTCTCATAGAAATGAGTGAATGTGTAACTGCTTCCATTTAACCAGTCACCATCTATCTTAGCAGTATCAATGCTTCCATTTTACCTCCCACCTCTATCTGTGCATATCTCCTTTTATCCAAGAGTCTACTGACTCTGCCAAATTCACTTGCATGTGTGATGTCTTCTTCGGGCTTAACTTTGAGTGAAATCCCCTTTAGCTTAACCCTTTCCCAAACCTCCTCCAACTTATTTTATTTCTTAACATTTTCCTTTTGTAAATGTACATTGGAGGTTAATCCCCAAGACCTTGAGAGCGATGCATACAAGAAAGGCTTTTCAAATTTGCTGGATGCTCTTTAAGCTGCCTCAAGTCTTGGGAATCATCTGATTGCAGCGCCACGTTTCTTCATCCCTTGGCCTACTGCTATAAAATACATTACTCCTAAACCAGGGTCAAGGATCCACTGTGGGAACATTGCTTCCATCCATGACATCTGTGGGACCTGAGGCCTGAGAATGGTTTGCTTGATGGTAGGTACAATGTACCTATGATTACAATTCTTGCCTAAAGAAAATTCTCCAGGTTTGTTAAGAACAATTTGCACCAGAAGAAATCAGTAAAGAAGTACTAATGGAGTATATTGTTTGAATTTGTTACAATGAAGGTGTATTGTTTTGCAATGAGAAACCAATAAAGATTCTTTTAAATGCATAGTTCTAGATCATCTAAATAGGTTTTCCTGCACTAAATTTAATGTAAGAAAGCAACATGAAAAATTCTTATCTTCCCCTACTTCTGCCAAGCCCCTCTTGAGTGATTACATGCCATCTTCATGTGCCAAGTCATTGAAAAATATTCTGCAGCCATATTTATTTTCTACACTTTCCATATGCCTTGGTTTCAAATTTAAACAATTAAAGATACATCTTTCTCTGTTTTGCAGGAGCCAATGGTTCAGAGTTCATAAGCTCTTGAACCAAGAGAACTTCAAACTCTGAAGAAAGTCTACCATATGAAAGGTTGTTCATGAAGACTGACTAGAACTACTATATTGCAAAGGAACCAAGGGCTTGGTAAAATTCAGTGCAATTTGTCAGGGTACATTAATCATTTACCATGTATAAGCCTTTTGTTTCAGCTAAGAGGGTTCTAGCCTGCCTTTAAAGTAAAGATGATGATGATGATGATGATGATGATGATGGTAAAGAAGAAGAAGGAGGTGGAGGAAAAGGAGGAAGAGGAGAAGACAGTGGCAAAGACACCTGTTAAGGAATCCCAAAACCCATCTGTTAGTCTCCCCCGCCAACTCCCCAATTGTGGGTGTTATCCTGCTTGATACCCTCCAAGTCAGAGGTACATAGGACATCAAGACTCTCCTAACAGCCACCCACGTCCCATCCTCCCTGAAGTATTAGAAGGGAAATGACATTTATTGAGCTCCTATGAGGTATCATTTACTCTCTTTGGTATTTTACATGCATGGTTTCATTTAATTCTCAAACTTATGAGATGGACAATGTTATTTCCATTTTTATAAATAGGTTTAAGAAGAAGAGAAACTTGCCCAAGCTCACACAGCTAACAAGAGAGGAACTGACATTCAAATCTACATGTCTGGGATTGTCGAGCCTAGGCTTGTCTCACCATCTACGCGCGTTGCCTTCTCTGCTGTGCCAGAAGATTGATCTGGTATGCTCCCTCCAGAAGTGACAATAGAGGGGGACTCTGGAATGTGCCTTTGCAAGAGTCCTCTCATTTCATCTTCAATATTTTAAATTTTTAAATTCCATGATAAGGCTGAAGAGGACTAAAAATTCTTTCTGTGCTATGACTTCCTTTTCCTGTCTCTCCTCGCCCTTTGTGTAGAGGCCTAGGTAGCTGTCGGTGAGCTTGGGGGCTTGAAAGATGCTTCCTTTCTATTGCTTTGCCTAATGCCCAACATCCTCTTTCTGGAAACTTTCTGTGTCACGCTCTATTTTTCACTGATCTGTAAATGTCACACTCAAGAATGTAGAGCAAATGCGTTTTGTACACAAATATCTACAAAGCAGAACAAGTGGCCTATTTGTAAAATGGTTGGCATAATAGAACGTCGTGCATTAGCCTCACCCATTTTCAGCAGTGGGCTTTGAAAAGCCCGTGTTGTCCTCGGTGGGCTGTTTGTAAACAGATCACCTCAAGGAAGAGGGAGGCGGCTCTGAAGTCTGGGCCCTGCCTTATGATTCACTCACTTCTGTTTGATCCAAGTTCTTTTTTCCCATTGATTTCATTGGTCCTTGGACTTGGGACCTCATCTACCATTTGGGAAGATTCCAGGTTTAAGGGAAGCCAGAAAAAAAAGGCATTGTGTCCATAAACTGGGGAGACTGTGTGATAAAGGTGTTCACTTAACCAGATGTAGTCTCTGCTCACACAGCAGGATGTTCTAGGTTCTCTGCTTAGAAAAAGCAAACAAAAGAAGGAAACAGCCACATGAGGTTGGGATTTATGGGGGTGGGAAAATCCCCTTCACACAAGCCCTGCCCCTTGAATTTGACAGTCTCATTTAGCCACAGTGATTATTTTTCTGTAGTTCTCACCATCCTGTGAAATACACTGCAGCAGATATTTTAGAGATACAGAAACTAGTGGGTTTATTTGTTGCACGCCATCAAGATTTGTGTCAATGTTTCATAATTACCTGTGGTGATGAGTTTAGTTTATCAATGCTGAATTTTTGTAATGATCGCTTTACCTGGACAAATCTTATATGTTTGGGTGTTTCTCCAGAACCTTTGCTCAGCTTGCCCACCAATGTATAGGAAAAAGTAAAAATCTCCTGAGAACTAAGGCCATCTAGCTTCTAGTTCTGATTTTGCCATACTTTTATTATAGAATCAAAAGGAAGTCTCTTATCCTTTCTGGGGCTCGGTTTTCCCATCTGTAAAAGAGGATAATAATAGCAGACTACTATTATTTCAGTCCTGAAATAGGTATTGAATAAAAAAATCCAATGCCATATTAACCCATATTTATTAGAATCAGTAAGTCTGAATTTGTATATAATATGGTGGGTATAAATAACTGAAGTTAAACATGTTCCAAAATACAACTTAAGAGTCAGTCTTCAAGTGGTATGAATATTTTAGTAGAAATCATGAGTTTCTCTAACTTTCACTTCATTTTTCTGACTTCTGCACTTTCTCTTCATGAGGCTCTCCTTTCCATCTCATTTTGTGTCTCTCTACAGACTCCACTTACATGTGAAGGTGTTTAGGGGAGAAACAGAGTTTTGAAATTTGCAAACATTCTTTGGGACACCCTAGTCAGCTTAAAATTTGTTGTGTGTGTATTTTTCTCTACAAGGAAATCAAATAAAACATTCTTGACATTCAAACAAACAGCCATCCTGAGGGCAATATTTTTAGGAGCTAAGTGTAAATAAATAAAAAATATCCATGATGATTTTCCCCCAAAACACAAAAGAAGCTGAAAAATAAAGTTCTCATCCCAAATGCAGTTTGGATTTTATTAAATTGAAAACAATTGTGCAAAATGTTGGGACCATCTGAGGATCACATCAGGCCATTGGATCCCACATCTGCCTAAAAATCTTACCACTTCTATGTAGCACACAGTTACTGATTTGCTAAACAAGAATAAATCACTCCAGCAGCCCAGGAGAGGACAAAATTGGAGAAACACAGGCATTAGTCACTTCTCCCCTGGTGTGCTCATGAAGGCATGCTGTGAGATAGAACACATGAGGCTTCAGATTGGTGCCTCTTGTCCATGCCTTAGAAGGAGGTGGGAGGTGGAAGATGTATCCAAGTCTGAAAGCCCCAAATATGGGCTGGAGACCTGGGAAATTTGAGGCCAATTTCCATACACAACTAACTGGCTTGCTTACAGTAAAGGAAATGTATCAATGCCAGGTCTATTCATTCTTTCAAAATAATGTGGGGCTGGGAGCGGGTGAAGCTCAGTGGTTGAACACCTGCTTCCTAAGTACTAGGTCCCAGGTTCAATCCCCAGTACCTCCTAAGATAAATAAATAAATAAAAATAAAATAATAATAATAATGTGGGCTGAAACACAAGTTCAAACAGGGCTGAACCTTGAATCAAGTAATCAGTTTGCCAATGGATTTGGGCCTCTATACCCACTCTCTATGGGGCAGGAGAGCATAGTAGTTATGAAACTGGGCTCTAAGTTCAAATGCTCACCTTAAGCATGAGCAGATTCTTAAGCTTCTTTGTCTCAGTGTCCTCATCTGTACAACAGTGATGGTGATAATGGTAGTAAAAAGTCACAGGGTTGTTGTGAACATTAAAAAATGAGACAATCTGTTTAAAACAAAGCACCTGGACTTGTGTCCTGCCTAGGTGGTTAATTGTTGAATATTTCCCTCTCTTCCTCTCTTATATTCCAAGACTTCCCCAGGTACCCTTTCTCCCACTCTAGAACCTCACCTGGCCTTAGGGTACTAGCCAATACCCTAGGTTCTAAGCACATCCAACTAAAGCTCCTTCTTAGTTTCTCCCAGGTCAACTTTATAAAGGCTATGCTAGAGCAGTGCTTTTCAAACTCCAATGTGCTTATGAATCACTTGGGAATCTGGAAAAATTGCAGATCCTGATTCAGTAGGTTCTAAGAGTCTCTCTCTCTCTTTCTTTTGTAGTATGTATCAGCATTTTATTTCTTTCTTTCTGCTTTTCCCAAACACCCCACCTGACAGGCTTTGATGTTGCTCATCCATGGACTGCCTTTTGAGTACCAAGGTACTAGATAAATAGCTATCTAAATTGACAAGCATTTTATTTTTCTGTGCCTCTTAAGTAGGACAGTAATCCTAAACACAGGGGTCAGATCCTCATTCATTTGTATAAACCAGTAGCCTGATAGATTGGCTGCATTTCTTTGCATGTAAAATTTTTAATTCATTGTATTAATACAATCGAAGGTGTTTGTGAGGAATGACAGACACCTTAATGTGTGACCCAGCCAGGAAACAATTTCACATCTGAAGAAGCTTGATCCAAAGGATAAAATGTGAGGCTGGAGATTTTAAGCATTGACCTTCATAGAGGGAAATGTGTTAGCAGCCTTAAAATCACTGGGCAGGCAGCTTACAACATCAGGCTATTCAATGGCTGGTAGTACAAAGTGAATGGCAATTTTTATCTACGAGGGTGCAATTCAAACCAGTTACCAATTGAGATTCAGAGCCCAATGTTTAAAAACCCTCTGCCCTTTTCATATCTGACAGCTGAGTAGGCGATGGAAAAGTTAGGTGTATATATGGGAATGCTGCCAGAATGGGCATCTTGGCCTCCTTTTCTCTCTTGAATCGGTGATTTGGGGCGAGGGTGGGGTGAAGGAGGAGTTTGCAGAGGAAGGGGTAATCTATTTGTGATGATTGACCTAATATGTCAACTTGGTCATGCAATGGTGCCCAGTTGTTTGGTCAAGCAAGCATGGGCTAATTGTAATACAAGGGCACTTCATGGACTTTAATCATCGGTGAGTTGGTTGCATAGATGGCTCATTACAGCAATGAGTGACATCCCATCCAATCAGTTGAAGGTCTTAAAAGGTGAGTGATTTGAGCATTCAAGGAGAAATTCCCATCTCTACTTCAGACAGCCAATGTCTCCTGAGGAACTCATCGAACGCCTTCATTGGATTCCCTGGCTTGCAGCCTGCCCTACCGAATTTGGACTTGTGTATCCCCATGGTTGCATGAGACAATTTTATAAAATCTCATACTATTTATGGATATCTCATGTCAGTTCTGTTTCCCTAGAGAACCCTGACTA
This sequence comes from Cabassous unicinctus, assembly GCA_029593785.1. Lineage (NCBI taxonomy): Eukaryota > Metazoa > Chordata > Mammalia > Cingulata > Chlamyphoridae > Cabassous > Cabassous unicinctus. Next base: position 47,990 of record JAQZBX010000344.1, read on the forward strand.
ATCTACTGTTCTTCTTTGGTTCAAGGATGAATCCCTTCGAATAAAGACAACTGAATACTCCTGAAAAAGAATGCTCCCAACCACTCAACTTCCACATTTGACCAAATTGCCCATACACAAACCCCTCAGCATGTGGGGAGGTCTACAGTGAATCAGGTAACTGGAGGAAGCACTGACTGGGTGGTCTCCTGGGACTGTGCCCTTGGACATGAGCTAAGGTCTGGTGATGAGAAATGTTCTGGAGGTGAAGAAGAATGTTGGTAGAGAAAAGACTGGAAATGGTCCAATCTATCAGTACTATTTTAGCCTCCTTGCAGCCATGTGCTTTGTGCTTATTGTCTCTGCATGGGCACCGAGTCTTGCCTTCTAAGCCTTTACAACCTCAGACAATTTGGAAACATTTGCTTTGACTAGTTAGGAGTCCAAAATCCACATTTATCTCAAGAAAACATACTCAGTTAAGGAAAACATACTCCCCACCCATGATTATTCTATATTCAGTAACAGCGGTTAAACACAGGCCTCATGCCAAAAAGAATCTTCAGTCTGTTTAAACAGAATGAGAAAAATGACTAAAATTATTCTCTTCCCATTTCTAGCCTACAGTATTCATATCTTCTTTATCCCACTGCCTGGTCTAATGTCAGCACAATGCATTCAGAAAGCACCTTTTATTTGCAGAAATTAAAATATCTTACTGAGGTACTCTAAACACAATTATGTTAAAGCTGGATGAAAAGTACAACATCAAGTAGTTGGGGGAATTGTCGACAATGAATATGGGCATGTGAGGAATTTCAAGCCCTACCCTCTATCCAGAGGTGACAATAGCACCAGACTTGGAATTAAAAGAGCATTTTGAATTCAAGCTCTTCCAGTTACCAGGAACCTTGAGAAAAATGCTTACAGTCTCTGAACCTCAGTTTGCTATACATAACAAAAACAGTCCAACGTTTGCAGAGAAGACTTGATAACAGATTTATAAGTCATCGAATAGATTAGTTTACACACTGGCAAATTTCAGCTAACTAATGAATCATTCCAGTTCATACTCTGAATGCATGGATGATGAAGAGAGAATTTCACATTGAGCAGCTTCATCATCTTCATCTTACAAAACCATCTTCCGTTCCATATGAAATTTTTCTTCTTCTGATTTTTAAAATGTTGCCTGAGGTGAACTTATTGTGGCACTAGCCCATCTCCCTCTTTACCAAATATGGGCTGACTTAGAACATGCCCTATATCTGAAATCTGGATTTGAACTCATTCCTTTAGACTTGTGTGCCCACATTTGGAAATTAAGAAATGGTGAGTTTTAGTTCTAGAATATTCTGGTGTTGCTGGACTTTGGAACCTAGTACCAGCCCTCCCTTGTGATTGATAATCACCCACTGCTTGGGTATTCATTCCCAGGATACTTCTGATTCTTCCACCTTTTACAATCATCTCCATCATCATCCATAAGGTGGGTCATCACAGCTTCATTCAACATGATGTAGAAAAACCAAACAGCAAAATATTTTATTGTTATATAGACAAAATAAAATAGTGAATTTGAGTCTCCATTTAAAAACTGTAAAGCTATAGAATATATATTAAAAATTAGATCTTTTCTTCATGCAGTAAGAACTTCTTAAGCTAGAGAGCCTGGTCATATTCTTCTGTGGCATGCTTTCCCACCTTCTAGGCTTGTCTGTAACACTTTAATTGTATGGGAGAGTGTTCCTGATGGCACTGAGGGTGTCTATATCTATTCATTTAACAAATATTTACTGAGCACCTGTTAGTGTTCTCATCACTGGGTGTAGCACAGAGGTAAACGATAAGTCAGAATCCTTGCCCTCATGGAACCTATATTCTACTAATGGAGATGAACAATAAACAAGTAAACAAACTCATACAATCATTATAAACAGGATTCATGCTATGAAGAAGCTGAGGAACAAAAACAAGCAAACAGGAGAAACTTGACATGGGCAGTCTGCAAAGTTCTCACTAAAGAGACATTTCAACCGAGACCAAAGGATGAGAAGGAGCCCTGTGTGAGTGCGGCCTGAGGGGACATTCCAGGAAGAGAGACGAGCTGATGGCCGGAATGGAAGCTGAAAGGAGAGATGTACAGCTGCAGTGAGGGGAGGGGACAGGGGCAGGAAGGATAGGCACATGGTGAGGTAGGAGAGGAGGGCAGGGGCAAGAAACCATAAAGGGCCCTGCAAGGGCCAAGTGTTTGGATTTTATTCCAAAATCGATAGCAGGCCATTGAAGGAAGTTAAGTGGCAGTGTGGCATGATTTGATTTATATATCAAGAGGATTACTCAGAATTCTGTAAGGAAAACAAGTTGAAGGGGGTAAGAATAAAATCACGGAAACAGTTACAGAGTTCTTGCCATGCTCCACGTAGTAGGTGATGACCTGTTTGCATAGCAGCAGAAGAAATTGAGGGAAGCAGATACCGTTGAAATATTTGGAGTTATGTTGAACAAGATTCACTAAGGGACTAGATGGTGGTACAAGTGGGAATGAAAAGATGGAAGAATCAGGATTTGTCCATCTCTTCATCCCTATCCATTAGCACAATATGTAGCATAATAGATGCTCAATATAAATATATTTAAAATTGATTTGATTTTTCCCCACAAAAGCTAGGTCTCCCAAACTGATGTTCAAGGAAAGAGCTAAATGAGGAGTAAAAGGGGAAACAAAGACCAAGCTTTCTTTTTGGAGAAGCTGGGTAACGAATTTACTCTCAGTGGATCAAGGTTAAAGTTTTTCTTTGTATCTCTCCCACCAGGCAGAAAGCCAGTAAATGTCTAAGGGCATCCCAGGCCAGCAAAGGCAGAATTGACTATTGCATGATGAAGAAGGGGTGGACCTGTATATGAAAAAGACAGTTTAAAAGTTATCTTGCTGTCTTTGAAGAGATAGCTCAAGAAAAAAGAAAAGACTATGAACTATATAGTCTGACACTTATAGGACCAAATGATTCTATCTTGGTTCATTGATTCAGATATTACACAAGACATTTTGTTAGAATTCTATTTTAGCATTAATATTGCATATACACACAGACATGTTCTTTGTCAAGACTTCTGAAAATATAGATAGACAACATAATCCTTGCAAAGATTTTAAAAAGGAAATATATATATATCACCACATTTCTGACTGGTGAGGTTAGATAAAAATAGATGAGGGTCATATGTATTATTATTAGTATATCACTAATAAAAGTGATTACAGGCACCCAGACTTGAATTGGCACCCATGCTTTAATTCAGGACCATTAAAAAAGTCTGACATTCTTGGAAATGTAGTTCGGGCATACATATTTTTCTCCAGACTTTTTTTCAAGATTCAATTTATGGGCCTTTTTTTTTTGTTTTTAAATCCTGCCGACTCCTCTTATAGCTTTGAGTGGTGCCTTTTAAATTCCCTCTAAGTGAACTTAAAAATAAAATGCACTTGCCTTTATGTTAATACCATTTGGAGTCTAAAAATGGTGTCCACAACTTTAGCATTGCTCTTTTTACTCTGTCTGCTGTACTTAGTGCTCAGAATATGACTGATGGAAGGGCTCCTCTATGGAAATGAATCATATCATTGCACATCTCAATTCTACTCGATTAGAACAGTGATGCTCATGAGTTCTGTTTATTCTCTGTCCCTAACTCCTTTGCTACCCTTTCAGTCAGATGTTACCTGAAATATCAATAGCCTCAAAACATTTTTGTTTATCAAGGGATGCCCCAGCTAATGTGGGGCTGAAAGGAAATAATGATGTCTTTTAAAGGAAAAGAAGAAATATTTTTAGAGAATTGGAGAATGGTGTCAATAAATACTATTTTACAGACTAAATGATGCTTTGGAAGTTCTCTCAAATCTGGTGTCTGTCTTCCTGTTCTCTTTACACTATGGTCAGCTCTGAACCTAGAATCTTCTCCAGAGGTGCAACCTAGATAAGCCCAGTGTAGGAACAGATTCCTCTGTGGGATGACTAAAGCTAACACACCTTTCCTTGTGGCAAGATTCCTAAAGGTGTGGTAGGTATTCTTACTTCACTCCACAACTGCCTTCTCTCGCCCAACCTCAAATGAAAAAAGTAAAGATTTTATCGTCTATTTATTTGATTGGCAGTTCATTGTCCATATTTCACTTCTTTTTAACGTCTTTTCTGACTCCCCTCTCCTCCATCCCTTCTTCAGAATTGATGGGGAACTTGGCAGCCTGTACTTTCCCCTCTACCCTCCCATCCACAATACTTTACTGCACGTAATCTTATACTTGTGCTGTATATTTCCCCCCTAGTCTCCTTGAGAGAACGGATTGTACTTCATTTGTATTTGTATCCCCAAATGCATCATGGAAGGTGTTATTCCAGTGTTCCACGGGACACAGTTCCTGTCCGTATTAAGCCCTTTAGGGCCTGCTCCCTAGTGATCTGCAGAGGGGAAACAGACCTTCAAACAAATCCATTCTTCACTGTTCCAGATCATCAAGAGGTTTTCTCCACAACACGTTGTTCCAGCAAGTGGAGAAAAATGGGGAAATATGGATCCAAAGACCCCTACTCGCTGGGTTTGAGGCCGTATGCTTCTGGCTTGGGAGAGAACGACTGTTGCAGTTCTGCAAGGTCAGAAATCCCAACCACAACTCAAGGCGCTGGGGAAATGACTGCTTGGCTATTGTTATGGAGTTTACTTAGGTCCGGTCACACCTAATTTCTAAACATTTCTACACAGGCAGCTACAGAGAGCCAATGGCTTTCATTTCTCTTTAAATGAACTTTCTTGACTTCAGTCAATACTGTTCAGGAATTTTAAGCAGCAAACTCAGAAACCCTGAAGTCAATACAACATTTCAAAAGAATATCTTACTCAAATTAAATCGTTGCCCTTGGATGTCCAATCCTTGACCATACATTATACACTTCAGACTAATTTGTTGCATTGTAGAGACTGCTCACAAACTAGTCTGTTGTATTAAAAAGGCTACTCACGTGACCATCTAATATAAACTGATGGGCATTACAAAGTATCTGGCCGGGCATAAAGTGGTCCTTTTGCAATAGATATTCTGATATCACCAGAATGTTTGGTGAGTAAATGAATGAGTAAAGGAATGAAGGAATGAAGGAATGAAATCTAAGCAAGTCCCATTTCTCCTCTCTCACCCAATATCCTTCACGATCATTTCCCTTGATATGTACCCAACATCACAATCTGATTTTAGTTCTAGAAGACAACAAACATAAAGAAGAGGCTTGGCTGCTGGTGTCACAAAAATTCACTGGAAAAGTTGTAGATGACTCCCAAAAAGTGACATTTTAAAGCTACTTACCAGTTTTTAATCAACCATGTCATCAATTCAGAAGAGTGAAAGTTGATAAGAATTATAGTGTGCCTGTCTCACAAGACAGTCAAAGTAAATTTGAAGAAAGCTGTAACAACAAATAATTTTTGAATATACCTTCTTCTTAACTTCAGAAAATGTCATTAGGGGGAACCCTCTGAAAGATTCCTAAATAGATCATTTCAGTCTTGGTGCTACCTGCATCTCTTGTCACCCATGTAATTCCTCTCCGCAGACTCACTCTTTTCTTTCCCTCCCTCCTTCCCTGACTCCTTCTCTCCCTCCCTGCTTCCTTCCCTCCCTCCCTTTCTCTCTCTTTCTCTTTTTCTTTCTTTCTTTCTTTTTCTTTCTTTTCTTTCTTTCTCTTTCTCTCTTTCTCTTCCTTCCTTCCTTCCTTCCTTCCCTAAGTAAAAAATAAGAGTAGAGGAAAATAGAACAAACATTAAATGTTAGTTTCTTCAAGATTCTTCTTGTTGTAGTATAAAAATTGACCACATGTTCCTAAAAGCCATAATATACTTATCTGAATATAATCATTTGACAATGAAATACAATTCTACAAGTGTACTTTGATATTCAAGGGCAAAAGCCATGGCCTCCAGGACATGGAGTAACAATACAGATAGAGACACATGTGACAGGACATTTTGTGTAGGAGACAAAAATATTTTACTGCTGGTTTCTCTACTTGACCCCTTATCAATTGGTTCCTCTAAAGATTAAAAAAAAAAAAAAAAAAAGGAATGCTTGGGTTTCTGCTTAGGGATTTCAAGTTGAATGGATGATTGGTCAAATAACTGGATGCTCTTAGGATGGATTTCAAAACCCTTAACTAACTGGCCTACAAAATACTGCAGCATCTGGTTCTCCCTAACTCTCCAGTCTTATCTCAACCACTCCCAGCTGGATTTCTATGCTTTTGCACCATGGGCCTTTATTTTTTCCCAGAGAACCATACTCCTTCTGTTTCAGAATCTTCACCTTTTTACTGATGGCATTTTCTTTGTCCATCCCCCACTCCCCATTTTCTCTCTTCCTTATTGTCTCAGCTCTTTCTCCCCTTTCTTGTTTATCCTTCATGTCTCAGCTTATGGGTCATTTTTCTTAGAAAGTCTGCCCAGATAGCAAAGCCTAGGCATGTTCCCTCACCCTGGGCTGAGCACTTGCTAGTACCAGGCTCTGTTCTAAGTGCTTCACATGTGCTATCTCACTTAATCCCCACAATAACCCTGAGAAGGAGGCACTGCTATCACCCCATGTTATAGCTGGGGAAAATTAGGTACACAGCAATGGAGCAACTGGCCCACAGTCACAGGGCTGTTTAGTGGAAGAACAAGACTTGCACCTTGATAGTGGATTCTAGAGTCCACCATCCTCTCAACCACTCAACTGGAAATCCTATATGCCCACTCCTAGAATCCTGTACTTCTTGCTGAAGCTCTTGTCATCATAATTATCTGTGAAATTTTGTTTTATGCCTGTCTTTCCCATGATAAATTATCACCATGAAAGCAAGGTCTAAATCCCAACCATAGCCCCCACATTGCACACAATGCCTAAAACATAGCAGTCAGCTAATAAATATTTGAAGAGTAAATAAATAAATAAATAATTGAATAGAGGGACAGATGGATGGCTTTGTTGGCTTATGTCTTTAAAAATGGTGCCAGTGAATCTTGATTTTAAGCTTTTATCTTCACACAAAGAAAAATCCTGTCCCTGGTCAGAGCATTATCATTTTAATCAGAGTGTGGTACTTGGGTTTACATAGTTTGAACAGACCAGGTCTCCGTCTCAATTTTATTTTCTCAATGGGAAGCACTGATGTTGTGAGATGCCCCAGATTTGATCAAACCAAAACAATAAAAGTGGTATAGAGTGAAGGAGAAATAGAGTAAAATGGTATAGTACTTCTGAGCTAAAAGAAACCATGAAAATCATCAACTCCATGCTAGAGTAGTTGATGCTAGAGTAGGTGATGTAATAACGATTCTTAGGCACTTGGGCCAGAGATTTCAACAATATCTTCATCTGTTCTCTGCATTAGTGAAGAAATTCAGAAGTGTTCTTCCAGGGCACTCCTGCCTGTTGTGCTTTGTTGCTGTCAGAGAAAGATAAGGCATGGGACATAGAAAGGGAACCTGACTGTGATACTGATCCTTTCATCCAGTCAATGGATGACACGGTGACTGATGAATACTTCAGAAACATCATCTACTTATCAAATAGGTGGGCTCAAATATAAAACAATGGTCTGAAGCATAAAGCAATTAATTCATAGAAATTTACAGTCTGAAAACAGGCTGCTGAAGAAAAAGTATTTTGCCAAGGTATTCCATTTGAATATACCAAGGTATTTTTTGTTAAGATCAATGGCTCAAAGAAAATACCTCCACTAAATATTTTTCTTCATTCTAGTTTCTGACATGCATAGAAATACAACTACAATCCAAAAGTTACATAGAAGAATGCAGCATGGAATACAGGAATTAGAACCAGAAAAGTCCCTTTCTTCTAGCTGCAACCTTGGCTAAGCCACTTTGCCTCTCTGAGTCTCAGTGTTCCCATCTGCAAAATGGAGCTACTCTTTTAACAAACACCCATTTAGTGCTTCCATGGGGCAAGCATTATGAATATCGTGTTGTGGATTGACTCATGCCCTCCACAGGCACATGTTCAAGTCCTAATCCCCAGTCTCATGGATGTGAACTTATTTGTAAATAAGATGAAGCCAAAAGGAATCGGAATAAGTCCAATTGGAATGCTTTAAGCTGAGGAGATTTGGACACATAGGAGGAGACAGACAGGAGAGAGGTGGCCATTTGACAGAGGCTGAGGCAGACTGAGTTACAGATTGCTAGCAAGCCACCACCAAAATGCTACCAATTTCAGAGAAAGCATGATCCTACCAACACCTTGATTTTGGACTTCTGATATCTAAAACTGTGAGAAAACTAATTCCTGTTGTTTAAGCCAACCACTCTGTGGCCTATCAGAATAAGACAACTGGTGACATGTTTTAGATATTTTACCTATATTACCTCATTTAATCCACACCCAAAACCCTGTGAGATCCATTGGAAACCAAGGCTTAGAGGGTTTAACAGTACGGTGGGAAAAGCCAGTATTCCAAGCCAAGTTCATGGACCCCCAAACTTTTACTCTTTCCACTTGGTCTCACATGGGCTCATGTATGGCAAACGTCTTTGAAAAGTGTGAAGGGTTAGATATGTGATTACTGTTTTCTTTTAATGTAGTCTGAACTAGATTGACGTTCTCATAAATTCCATTTTTTGTTTGTTTGTTTTGTTTTGTTTGCCCATTATTAGCTTGAAATGAAACCCATAGGAAGAATTTCTTCACCCTCTGGAACCTGCTGGAAAGAAAACTTAATCCAGCTTGCAACAGGCTCTCCAGAGACCCCACAGGCTGGGATGAGGAGCTAAGTGTTCTTTCTCTCTCTCTCTCTCTCTCTCTCTCTCTCTCTCTCTCTCTCTCTCTCTCTCTCTCTTTCTTCCAAAGCATCAGAGTATCTTCAGACAAGATCCCCTCATCCCATAGCACAAGGATATACTTTTGAATGTCCTTGTTCTCTTGAAGATTATCTACCTTTAGAAGGGACTGTATGCTTGAAATGTTGTACTTCTGTCTCGCACACCCTTTTTACTCCTGTGGCTGCTGGTTAATTTTAAGGAAGGATTATCTCTGTATCAATATTCAGCAACCAGCACTTCCCCTTGAGTTACTGCTTATGCTGCTTTGTGGTGAACTAGAATTGGCTCCATGTCTCAAAAGCGCTGACATCTAGGCTGGGAGGACACAAGATCCAGAAACACGGAGGACATAATGCAGTGATGAAAAACACAGGAGAGTGCATTATTTAGTGAATGAAAATTGAATGGAGAAACAGAGACAGATAAAGAAAAGGACTGGACAACTGAATAAGTGATTTTTTTCACTTTCAGGATGTTTTTTCTTTACTAGATGGATGCAATTTGCTACAGGGTTACATGATAGTATGGTGGGGTGACCGTATAATTTATTGACCAAGCCAGGATGCTTTTGAGAGTAACGGAGTTGTTATGCCTATTTCTGGAACAAGGGCATACCACAACACTCCCCACTATTGCCCAGTATACCCAGGCTGCTCTCCAGCATCCACATCCCCATTGCCTCTGTCTTCTGAGACCTGTCCTAAGTGAGATATGGAGCATCCTGACCCTCACACATAGCTAAATGCATAACAACTACTCATTAAATGGTGGCCCACCTTTTACCCTTTCCCTACTCTGCTCCAGAGCAAGCTTCATTTTCTCAAATATGGAGATGAAGATTTCTACTCTGAGATCAAACAGAAGTTGGGTTTTAGTTCAAACCCTCTCAATTACTAGCTGCAGGACTAGAGCAAGTTATTTAGCCCCAATTCTCCAATTTCTCAACTGTGAGGTGGGGATAATAATAATACCTGCCTCCTACCATCATCTTGAAGAAGAAATGAAGTAATGCAGGTAACATGACTGGTACAGTACCTGGCACACAGCTAGGAGTCAATGGATGTTTGCCATAATTATTAGTTATTATCCATTGTTGATGAAAAGGCAGAGATGTTACAACATCAGTATTTCTTAAGTATAAGAAATACTTAAAATGGCATCCTTTTGCCTTCCGGATAAAATTAATTCCTTTTCTAACTTGACTCACATCCCTCTCATATCTTTAGTACAATGTTTATTGTCCATCATGGCCAACTAGGCTTTTATTTGTATCTATATTTCCTGTCATGCTTTTCTTCTTCATGTCACAGGCACAGTCTTAGTTTGCCAGGGATGCTATAACAAAATATTAGAGATATCATAAGTAAAGCATGGGGAACATAGTGAGAGCTCAATAATAGTGAATATTCATCTCCATGATATAATTCTAGCTATCTAGGTAAGAATTTTCAGCTGGACTGAGAAGATCAATTTAGAAGGTCAGTAGAAAAACAACTTAGGAATTATCAAAATGCTAGCATCAGAAAACAGAAGAGAGGGGCTTGTGTTAAGGGCTGGCTGGGCTTGGGGCAAGGCATAACCTTCTGACTTAAAATAGGCCCAAATCTCCAGTCAGAAGATGGGAGCCAAAATCAATTTAATCAAGGGGCATTGTTTGTACAGCAAGTCTAGAGTAAATGACACCTTGCTGACTCCAGCCTTGCTACTCAAAGTATGGTCCAAGGCCCAGTAAGGTTAACATCACCAGGGGGCTAGTTAGAAATGGAGCTCCTCAGGCCCTGCCCCAGACATCTAAATAAGGTTCTAAATTTTAGCAGGATCCACAGTGATTCACATGGACATTAAAATTTGAAGAGCACTGAACTACCAGAAACTAATTTTTCAACCATCTCCCCAAATTAGTTGTAAACTCTTCCCCAGTGGTGCTGTAGCAGGCTTGGGCAGGCTGGTGAAAATTGGTTGTCGTGGTAGAAATAGGGTTGTAATGGTGTGGTGCTGTGCATCTCTTCCCAACTCCAGCTTCAGTGAGGTCACACTGGAGGCTTATAATTGAACATGGTGGGAGGATTTATAGCACAGAAAATTGGCAAATGCTATGAATCAGGGCTCCCCCATCCCCACCCCACCCTGGAGAATTGGATTTTAGATATTTGCCAGCATACCACTGTTTTTCCCTGTATTCTTCTCCCATTCTGGAAATTAGAGTAGTTATTTAGTAGGTTATAATTGGGAGCAGAAGTTTTTAGGGCAAGATTTGTTGAGCCTGAAATAGAAGAGTAGAGACAGGGCACTGTGAGGGAGGAAGAGCAAGACTGGGTAGAAGGATGCCATGAAAAATAATGTAGGGCAATATTCACTTGAAAATATGTTTTCTGAGAAGTCAGATGTAAGAAACAGGTTGAAAAATGAATGAAACCTTTAAGGTTGAAAGTGTAGATGTACACAGGTATGATTAACTTGGCTACAGCCTCTCAGGGAAGGACTATGTTTGTGTTTTATTGTTGTCTTTTCTTAAAATTTGTATTTTCTTCTCGTTTTTCTACAATACATATATATTGATTTTGTAATAAGGGAAAAGTTATTACCAATGAAAAAAGACTGGTAAAAGACAATGGCTCCAGTGAGACCAGACTGGCATATGCTCAGTGCAGCAGCTGATACGGGGCCGCTTTCACAAGCAGTGGGTCTAGGGTTGCAGCTAGGTCGGAGGTGGCAACAATGATGATACTTGAATAGACACTTCCTAGAAAAGACATAGAAATGGCCAATAGGCACCACCTGAAAATGCATCCAACATCATTTGTTACTGAAAATGCAAATTAAATCCACAAAATAAAATAATACTTCACTCCCAGTAAATGACTAAAATAAAAAAGACTGGCAATACCAAATGTTGGGAAGGATGTGAAGTGACTGGAACTTTCATTCATTGCTAGTGAACTGTAAAGCGAAGCAAACTCCTTGAAGAACTCTTTGTCAATTTAAAAATTAATTAATCTCATACAATTAAATGTGAATCCATATTACTCACAAGCATTTCTATTTCTAGGTATCTATCCATGTGAAATGAAAACTCATGTCCACAAAAAGACTTGGACAAAGATGTTCATAACAGTGCAGAGTGTATGATTCTATTTTTCTGAAGTTCAAAATAGGTTAAGCTAATCTATGCCAAAAGAAACCAAAATGGTGGTCCTTCTGGTAGAGCATGAGAGTGAGAATAACTGAAAAGGGACATAGGGAACTTTCTGGGGTGATAGAAATGTTCTATATCTTGTTTGAGTGGCGGTTACACACAATGGTCAAAGCTCACTGAACTAACCATTTCAGATTTTATCTTATGTGAATTACACCTCATTTAAAAGCCAGAAAATAATACTGTACCAGTTACCTATTGCTACACATCAAGTTACCCCAGAATTCAGCAGCTTAAGCCAACAAACATTTATTATCTCACATAGTTTCTGAGATCAGGAATATGAGATCAGCTCAGCTGGGTGGCTCTGGCTCATGAGATTACAGCCAAGCTATGAGCCAGGACTGCAAATTGAAGACTTGATGTTGGCTGAAAGATTTTCTTCCAAGATCACTCATGTGGCTGTTGGCAGGATGCTTCAGTTCTTAACCAGAGAAGCCCCTCCACAGGGATACTCACAATATGACTTCCCCCAGAGTGAGTGATCAAAAGAGAATGCCCAAGACAGATGTGCCAGTCTTTTATAACTCATCTTGGAAGTGACATACAATCACTTCTGTGGATTCCATTGGTCACACAGATCAACCTCAGTACAAGGAAAGAAGGTTCACATAGGGCGTGAATGCCAGGAAGTGGGGATCACTGAAGGTCACCTTCAAGGCTGGGTTCCACACAGACATACTCTGTCAGGTTATGAGGAAGCACTGGAGCAGGGCCTGGCACGTAGCAACAGTTCAACCAATGTTCGTGGCTATTATTTGATATCCCAGGCATATTGGAAAATAGGTCACATCCCATGGATGGATCTTGGACATCAGGAGGTCTTGGTGGAATTGGTTTCAGCTGTGAGGGGTGGGGAAGGCAGGGCAGCACACACCCTTCAATAACCTAAGACAGCTAAGGACTCAGTTTGTCAAGAAAAGGAGAAAGCAGTGAAAGTCATCCATGCAGGGAAGGAGAGAACTTGGACAAATGCTTGAAGTTAATTGGGATCAAGGAATGGTATTTTAGGGAGTAGGAAAGACTTGAGCATACTTACCGGCTATCATGACACTACCCTCTCTTGGTTCTCCTCCTCCTTCTCTGACTGAATTTTCTTGGACTTCTTTGCTAGCTTATTCTTCCCACATCCTGGATGACCTTCCTCCTTCCAAGATGGATTAACACTCCTTTCTCCTGGCAACAGTACCTATCTCTGCTATCATAGCACATCTTTGTATCCATGTCCTAACTCTTATTTTATTTAGGTTGACTTGGTTGCTAGTTGTTTAAGTGTGTCTCTGATGCTTTATTTTGAGCTTCTTGAGGACAAATACTATGACTTATCTGTTTTCATACTTCCCAAATTTCCATGCACTCAGTGGGAGGTTGATAAACGTTGGTTGAAATGAAATAGCATGTGATCGAGATTTGAATTCTGTATCTTTTAGTCCAAAATGTACCAAGCCTCATATTCTTTCCATTAACACCAAATTAATCAATATTCAATAGAAAAGAATGACACACACACACACACACACACACTTTTCATTCCCTTTTCAGAGACATGACTGTGCAGGAGTAAGTGAGCTATAACTTCAGCCATGGCTGTGGCAATTGATATTAAAATTAAAGAGAGTGCAGTGGAATGGATTACATCTATAGATAACAAAAGGAGGCTGTTTCAAAAGGAGAATGTCTCGGGAAGCTGTATGCAATTCGGGAGTTCAATTGAACATTTCATGGATTTTTGTTTTTGGGTTCCAGGTCTTGCACTTTTCCTATTCACGTATGCAAAGTAATGTGTTGATAATACTCTCTAAGTACCCTTTTTATCACTGCTACTGGTTATTCCCTGATTAAAAGTCCATATTTCCCCACTTTTTTCCAGAAAAGAGTTTTTACCTGTAGTAGATGGATTTCTATTATACCCTTGCAGTTTTGGTAATGCGATGTCCTTGTATTCTCCAAGGACCTTCTGAATCCCAAATGCATCCATTAGGTGTGGATCTGGTTACACTACACTTCCAGGGCTTCCCAGGTTTTCAAGATTGGAAGAAAGAAGTATAACATTCCCACTCTTGGAAGCACAGGTAGGCTCAGTGTCCCAGGACAGCCCTGTCGACAGGTGTGCTGGTGCTGATGCTGATCGGCCCTATCACTGAGGTCCTCCTTCCTGGGACTCAAACCCAGCCCAATTTGTTTATCAATCTCAACCCTGACCCAGGCTGAAAGTACAGGTCTGAGAATTCCATTCATGAGTGAACTCCAGGATTCCTTTTTCTCGGCTGCCAGTCCTGGGCATGTCCACTTGCCCTGAGTCAAGGCCTTTCTTCACCCTCTTCTGGGCATTTTATATGCATCAGTCAATGTTAGGAAAACAGCTAAGCATGAGTGTGGGACTTTCTGCTTCTGTTTTCCCACTTAGTCCTAGATTCGAGACCAAATGGAAAGAACCCAAAATTTAGAGTCAAACCAACCTAGATTCTTTTTCCTATTTCCTTCTCTTATCAGGTGTTTATTTCTTGGGCAAATTATATAACCTCTTTTTTTTATTTTAAAAATGGAAAAAATAAGGGACTGAATATGGCTCAAGCGGTTGAGTGTCTGCTTCCCACATGGGAGGTCCTGGGTTCAGTTCCTGGTGCCTCCTGAAACAACAAAAAGCAGACAGCAAGCAAAGCTAAGGAAAAAGCCAACCCAGGGAAACTGATGTGGCTCAGGGTTGAGCACCGACTTCCCAGTTCAATCCCCGCCCCCTGGTACCTCAGGAAAAAAAAAAAAAAGAAAAATAATATTTGCATTGCAAGTTTCTTTCAATAACTAAATGAACCAAGGTGGTTGGAGGCATTAGAGTGTAGTAGGCACTTAATATTAATAATATTTGTGTTTCTGCCTTCCTTTTGACAGCCTAATGAATTAATTGTATCACCCCAGGAAATGCAAAATACAGTATCACTTCTGCTGCAATATCCACCCACTGACATGACTTCTTGGAAGTGACAACAGCCCAAATCAAACACAAGATCATTATCTCCCTTTGGACATGTTAAATTGGGTTGGTGGTTGCTTCCTTTGGGGCACATCTTAATAGCTGATTCAGTTTCCCCTGTATTGGCCTTACCTAGCCCAGCTCCTCCCATGTCTGTGGCCAAAGTAGGCAAAGTGGAATGGTGTTGAAATATGCAGACTCTGGAATAGAGTTTAAATCCTATTGTCATTACCTCCCCATTGTGTTTTTTTGGGCAAGTTACTTAACTCTTACAAAACCTCAATCCCTCCATCTTTGAAGGGAGATTAAATAGT
>JAQZBX010000344.1:63417-116901 GCA_029593785.1 Cabassous unicinctus
ATTCTGGGCTGCATATCATAAACACAGAAAATTACATTTATTAGGGAACACACAAAGGTCTCTGTGACTTGGAAATCTATGCTCAGGGCCAGCAGAGTATGACTAAAACCCAAAAACATCCACTCCCATGGCTAACGCCACTCAGGCTCCAGGGAGCTATTTCTCCAGACGAACTGACCTATGTCTTCAGAACAAAAGACAACTGCAGCTGTATGCCATGAAGGTTTGTGAGTTGTCCTGCTGTTGATGTGGAAGATGGGAGCTACTTAGGAAGACAGGGAGCATTAAAATAGGAGGGAACAGATGTGGCTCAAGCAGTTGAGGACATGCTTCCCACATGGGAGGTCCTGAGTTCAGTTCCCCGTGCCTCCTAAAAACAGCAGCAACAACAACAACAACAAAAACAAGCAAACAAATGACAACCAGCTCAGGGGAGCTGATGTGGCTCAGTGGTTGAGCACTGGCTTCCCACATACAAAGTACCGGGTTCAATTCCTGACCCCGATAACTAAAAAAAAAAAAACACTTAAATAGAAGGAGCACTTAAGTAAAGAAAAAAACAAACAAACATTTATTTAACTTGTCAGATTCTTCCTGCAAGAAGCATAAAATTAATATTTAATTAATTTTATGGAAAATGAATAAAAAGTATAAACTTTAATCATTTTATTTATATTTTTATTTTAATTTAATAATAATTTGAATATTTCAGAAAAATAACTTTTTTAGTACATATGAAAAATAATTTTCCATATTTTAGGTGTGATTTACTTCATATTTTTTAATTAAATATATTCAAATTTTGTATATTTTGGACAAAATTACATTTTCATTTTGAATATTTTAGATCATTATTGTCAAATAGAACCAAACTATGTGAAAATCTTGATAAGAACAAAGCTATTAGTGATTTTGCTGAAATGAATTTTATGGAATAAATAACAATTTTTGAATTATGTATGTCTTTACTTGATTACTCGCCCAAACTCTGCCAGTCCATCAATTAAATACTCAGACATATACTGTATTAATTAAATTCAATTGTCTTTGCTATTTTGCGGATGTTCAATTGTATAAAAACAATGGCTTTGCACATATTTTAAATTTTGCTCTTATGAAGATATATTTCGATTTGATCATGTTCAATCCATTGGTCACCTGCTAAGGTTGAAATGCAATTCAATTGTAAGATACTTAATTCAGAAAGCCAATATCAGGTATTTTGACATTTTTAGAATCCAAGGACCTTAAGATTATAAGTGACCAGGGACACAAAGATCCAGTTGAAAGAGATTGGCCAGAAACTCAGAAAGACAAGTTTTTTATATTGGGTCCCTCACCAACTCACTGAGAAAGTTTACCTGGATGCTATTCAAATACCAAATGGTATCACCTGCACTACCACTAAGGACAGCACCGACGTTCTAACATAATCAGGTGGTCACCAAAGTAGAAGGCTACTGAAGTGGACAAGCAAGACATAAACACTCACATTTGTGCCTGCACAAACAAAAAAATCACATCACCAACTCAGGGTTTTGAATTAAGAAAGGGCTATGCCAACACATTCTGTGTTTTCTATGTTCTACAGATCCATGAATAGAGAATTTATTCTTCCTGGAAAGTAGCTGTTTTAAAAATTAGTAAGGATTAGGAAACTCCTTTTTAAACATCTCTTTGAATTTGCTTCATAAGATTATGTTTAATAATGAAATCATTGCTCTGTATGGTAGTCTAATCTCCTTGGGAAAAAAAGTGTTCCTACCTGGTTCCATTGCTTTGTAGTTGAATGTGTATTAAGTCTGAGATCTATGTGTGAGCCACAGGACAAATGAATTCCTCTCATAAGATCTCACTACCACAGTCTATATTTGTAATCAGACCATCACTATGGTTAACATGTGCCAACGTCACTGGAGGAGGGTGAGTGAGCCTATTTGAAACCCATATTAGAGAAATAATACAATGAAACTATGAATGGGGCTCTCTGTTTTCCTTTATTTTAAATGTTCTCATTTTTTGCAACACGTTATGGAGACCTCTTAAAAGGTCTTTATTGACAGAGATACTCATTAAATGTCAGTTTTAAAAGAGGTGGTGTTGATGTAATGCGGTATAATCTGCTTCTGCATAAGGCCTTTTTATTCCAGTATTTTGAGGAGTACTTTGCCAACCTAATCCAATCACCAAAATCAAAGAGGCAATTCATAAAGCCTAAGCTCCCCTTCTATGTTTAAATTCAGAAGCATGTGAAATCAATTAGATTGACAAGAATTTGGTTCATGACTTTCTTTCTCTGTGATAATTGTACACTAGCATACTTATTCAATAGCTACTTAATAAGCATCTACTATGTGCCAGGTGCAGTGCTGAGTAGTAAGATTAAAAAGTGAGTGTTCCGTCTTTTTAATGATGGAAATAGAGATATGAATAAATTGATATCAATGCAGTGTGATAAGTGCAAGTTAGAGTGTGAAGAGAGTACTGCTTCTTAAACCATGGCCCCAGAAGCTGCCGAATCTGCATGGTCTGAGAACATATTAGAAATACAAATCTCCGGGCTCCACCCAGAACTACTGAATTCTAAACTCAGGGTGGACCTTGCAATCCATGCTTTATCAGGCCCTCCAGTTGATTCTGATGACTGCTCAAGTTTAAGAGCCAGTGGCCTGGAGCAGTGATTCTCAAATTCTGGTATGTATTAGAATCTCCTCAGGAACTTTTAAAACTTCCAGTGTTCAGGCCACACCCCCGACTGAGTAAATCAGAATCTCTCAGGGCAGATGGGGCAATGTCTGAGCCAGGTTTTTAAAGTCAAATAAGATATTTCCAGGAAGACATATCAAGAAGGCATTTCTGGCAAAAGGAAGAGTCCATACAGGCAAGTAAGAATGAAATAACTTGGTATATTGGAGAAAAAAATCAATGTGCTTGCTGAAATATAAAGTTTGAAGGGGAAAGTGAAGGAAGAATGGGCTGGAAGAATGGGCAGGAGTCAGTTCACAAAAGGCCTCAAAGCAGCTACTCCTTAGAGGATGGATTGAACCTTGGTGGTTTATTTTTTCAGTTCTTTATTGGGGAATTGGTTTGGTTCCATTTTGCTACTTGCCATCTTGCTTCCTGGCCTTGGCTTTCCAATCAAAACCATTCCTCTTAGCTGGCACTGTTGATAATTAAGATCAGTGGTCATTTAGCACTCAACAAAACTCAGCCACATGCTGCGCTGAACAGAAAGAGACACAGGATTGGTAGCAAATAACTCAGAAAAGAGGACCTGAGACAAAGAAGGAGCTACAGAAAAGGAAAGACTTGGTTTTTTTCCATCTGAATGAGGCACTCTGGAAATAAGTGCATCTGCCATCTAAGAAATCAAAGCCAGACACAGGAAGTGGGTGGGAAGACTCCTCTAAAGAGCCTCAGCTGCCGTGTGCCTTTTGTCTCCTGTGGGCCGTGGCAGCTGCACAGACCCCTCTTGTTGGGAGACAAGACAGGATTCTTTCAGCCCTGTGACCTCAACCTCATCTCCAATCAATGCCGGAGAAGAGAGAAACTGAAATTCTTCCCTGTGACTGAACACATGAGAAAGTGACAGTTATTTGGAGCAACAGGTTTCCTGTGGACCCTGCAGCCAACAAGGGCTATTGTGTGGTGTGTGCATACCCGTCAGAGAAGGGGAGAAGACGGCCAGTGAGGCAGGAGTGCTCCATTCTTTAATTCATATACTATGAATATTCCCAAAGGGCAGAGATTGACGGAAGCCTTAAGCCACAGTCATCTTCCATCTTGACAGAGGAGGCCAGGGTGGCTGAGCACACCATCCAGCAACCCCTGCCCGCATCTCCTTCCTCCCACCTCCACCCGTCTCCTTGAGCATTTTCAGATTGTAAAGTACTCTAACAGAGTCTACTCTGTGAATTGTATTCAGGATTAGCTTTCACTAGGCTGAGCAGATCAGAGACAGTTTAATAAGCAAAGCAACTGTGTATCAGTCATGAAGATGAAGGCTAACACTCAAAGCCTTTCTGAACAAACTTTATTTTGGCGAAAAATCTCTCCTTTTGATACTATATGAAATAGATGGAAGTTGGGGTTGCATTTGTTTTGGGAAGGATGTGTCAGCAAGTTAAGCCTGAGATTGTGCTGGACAAATGTAGGCTTGACCTATATGTCAATTGATAGGTTGTTTTGTTTGAGTTGAACTTTGGAATGGGGTGAGGAAGTTCTCTCTTGAGGGAATTTCTTAAGGAGCTCCTCATTTGTTTGTGATTTGGGTTCTATTAGTTATCTCAGCTTCGCCTCACATCTCCACACATCATATCACCTGATATATTTGGGAGAAAGGACCAGATCCATTTCCTCCTGGAAGGTGATTTGGTTTTGGTTTTCCTCTTCAGTGAATTTTTAATGGATCTCTTTTGGTTGACTCTTCATTATGTATTTAAGCCTTATTCTATGCCAAGCTATGACATGCACTTTGCATGCTACTAACATAGCATAGTTGTTTAAACAGGTTCAAATCTCAGCTTTATTCCTTTGGGCAAGTCAACTTATGTAGTCCAGCCTGAGTTTTTTCATATGTTAAATAAGAAAAATATTATTTGCCTCATTGGATTAATTAATTAATAGGGGAGAGACTACATTGCCTGACACAGTCATTGATTGCTCAATAAATGTCAAATATTATTTTTTATGAATCATCCTTTTCACAACCCTAGTAAGTATATATTCCTCTCCCTATTTGCAAAGGAGAAAAATGAGATTTAGGGAGCTTAAGTTCAGGTTCAAAGTCATACAACTTGTATGTGGGAGATTCAGGATTCAAACTCAGTTGTGGGAGACATAGTCCATCCTGTTAAACACTACGCTACACAGCCTCTACTGCGCAGTTAATTTTTATTGCTTGACTTCCCCTCATCTTCTCAGAATGACTGCCTGCTTGTTCCATGCAAAATGTATTCCCAAACCTTATGTTTTTCTCCCCTTGTTTGATTCCTCTTCTCAGTTTATAATTTCACTATTATGTTTCTGCATTGTGCTTTAAACAATTTTTAACACCGTCTGTTATCAACTAGTCATTTATTTTCACACATTCTAAAAGATAACATCATTTCTCAGGAAAAATAGAATAAAGCAGGGGAACAGATACTCCAATGTGATCATTATGGTGTGCAATGAATATCTGGGCACTTTTACGGCCATTACACTTTCAAATATCCCTCTTCTTGTCTACATGGCAAAGCCTCAGTGGAACTCTTCAAAAGACAGCTAGCTATTGTAGTCTCGGTGAAGAGCTTCACTAGTAGGTCTGTGCTCAGTTTAATAGTGAGAGAACAAAGGTGATATATTTTAAGGTTCAGATATATGTGTGTAAATATATATATGCACATATGTGCATGTGTGTATACACACACATATACATTATGTAATCATTTTGGACTGAATTGGAGAAGATTTATTTAGGCTTTTATGGATTATATATACAAAATACCAAAAACAAATATTTCATTCACCTAAGAGCCTATTAGATTAAAACAACTGGAACTGGATGAATCATTTGTCTTGGACTATTTAGGTATAGAAAGTTTGGGAAGACAATTATTGTCACACATCTATAATGTCAAACAGGTTCTTTATAGACCTATAGTATCAAATAAGCCCTTCTCAATAATGATAAAACATGCTTGTATAATTTCCAATAATAATGAATACAATATATTTATATAAACTTTGTCAGTTGATATGTTGCTTTGTTTGAGTTTCCAGTTAGATACATATCTGTGAGTTTCCTAGAGGCAGGAAGCTGTACTTTGTTCATACTTTTTACACTCCCTTCAGGGAGTGATGTGGTACTTGGCAACTGGTTTTTTATTCAGTAAGTGAAGTATAATTAACTGAAGTTTTTGCTCCTTTTTTTTTTCCAACCTACTATTTTACTAGTTAAAAGGTTACAAGTTAAATCAATCTCTTCCTTTTTTAAACCTTTATAACTATTTAACTAATCCACATGTATTGAACACTACAAGCAATATGTGCTTTGGAGAAATTTAAAGTGTAAGACAAAAACGAGTAAGCCCATTTCTGCCTTCAGGGGATTTCTAGACTAATTGCATTATAGGCCTGTATCTAAATAAGTGCATATCTTGTCTCTTGACTGTGAAAGTCTAACCATATTCTGGAAACAGACATAGCATCATTTCCTGTGTTAGGTTTCACAAACTGAAGAACTATTAATGCATACACTCTGTTCTTCTTGTTTCTTTAAATTAGCTCTTGTAGGCTGCAGAAGAACTCAGAAAAGCCACATGAAAGTAGGCCCTACTTTTTCTGGTTTCCAAGGTTTGAACATGCTTGATAACCTGAATTATTAAGAAGCAGCTCATCATTGACGCCAACTCTGAGCCACATGTATACCCTTCCTCTACCAGCTTTTCAGGGCTCCATATTTTATACACCAAATTAGGAGATACTAGGAATGGTTTTCCCATTTACAACTACACTTCAGTCATTCAGTAATCACAGCTGGACCACAGTGGTCATTTCCTATGGATGAATGGGGGGAAATGGAGGTTGGAGGTCAAGGATCTAAAATATTCCAAAATGATCATTTGCTATCTACTATATCACTGAAATATCTCATCAGTAATCTGTCCCTTCTGTTATTTACTCTTCACACATTTGCTTCATTGTACCAGATTTCATTTACGTGCTAGGGTCTCATACCCAAAAAGACGTAGTGCCTGCCCATAAGGAATTTATATGTCTGGCTAGACCATTTGAAAGCCAAGGATGTTTTGCACCCACTCCCGACCCTTCTGAAGGAACAACTGTTAGGTTCTGAAACTATATACAGTATTTGCTTTAAGAGACTACACCACAGGAAGTCCTGAAATATATCCACAGAGCATGAATAGGTTGTGACTGATACTATGCGGTGGCTTAATGCATATTATAGCCGAGGGCAAGATATCTTATAACTAATTATATTCATTTTGCACTTAACAGAGACACTCAAAGTACAGATCTAAAAATGTGTAAGTTGAACTTCTGTTAAAATTACACTCTCCATAAGGAAAATAATTCACTTCTCTTGCTCTACTTTTAGCTACATTTACAGGCTGTCAAAACACTTCATTTAATTTAGGGAAAAAGCCTGTCCAACTGTTGTCAGGGATCATGTAATGGTCAGTTGTTTTGATGATTTCTTTTAAACCTTGTAACTGTACATTTTGTGTTCTGGTTACTCAGCCTTAAGGTAGAGAGAGACAGAATGAAAAAGGTTGATTCAAATGCAGAGTGAAATGGAGAATATGTGTCTATACAGAGCTTTGGAGTTTATGACACTTTTATGTGCATTATCTCATCTAATTCTCCTCAAAGCTCTGCAGATGGAGGTGCTATTATTGTCCCTGATTTTTAGATGAGATTTTATTTGAAGAGAAGAAATAATAGACGTGGGATTCAAGCCCAGTTGTTCTGACTCCAAATCCTGAGCTTTTCCTACATCAAATGTCTCCATTCCAGCATGAGCTGGGATAAATTTTTGCAGGAACCATGTTTTCAATCTGGTTAGTTCAATAACATTATGCCAACTTTGGTCAACTTTCTCCTAAGGTATCATGCACATAAGTCATAATTCTCAGTCTGAAGTTCCCTAAAAGGAATCTCATGTGTTTCAGATGCTAGTAGAGGCTATTTGAATCTTATTATGGCATTTATTGGTAGCCTTGGATTCTCCTGGTGAAGACTAGGAGTGAGGAATGTCTTAAATTTTGGACTTGACCTGCAATTTTTCTTACAATGGGTCATTAAAGACATTCAGTTGGTTCCAGACAAAGCAATGGAAGTGGAGCTTCACATTAAGATACTCTCAGTAGGAAGCCACAGATTTGCATCAACCAAAATTCACATAGTGCCTAAAATGTGCAGGACACTGCATATGTGTTAAGAGGGAGAGAAAGGCATGCATCATGTTTTGCCCAGAACAGACCCAATTTATGTCAGTTGTCCTAGTGTCCTGTCTGCTTAGAAGCCACACCCCTCTCACTTTCAAAAATTACATGGTCAGGGGAACAGATGTGGCTCAGGCAGTTGAGCGCTCATCTCCCACATGGGAGGTCCTGGGTTTGGTTCCCGGTGCCTCCTAAAGAAGACAAACAAACAATGAACAAACAATGAGCAGATATAAAATGAGCAGGGAGTGGATGTGGCTCAAGCAGTTGAGTGACTGCCTCCCACATGGGAGGTCCCAGGTTTGGTTGCTGGTGCCTTCTAAAGAAAAAACAATGAGCAGGCAACGGGCAAAAACAATGAGCAGACAACGAGCGCAAACAAAGAGCAAACAGACGAGGGAGCCATCGGCGGGGCGGGGGGAGGGGAATTACATGGTCAGTCTAGTTGGAGTAAATAAAAATTAAGGAGAACTCAGACTCTGTCCTCAAGGAGACCTGATGGGGCTCAGGAGGAGGGAAATAAGGTAAGTATACACGTCTTTATAAGATAAAGCAGAATTTTCCAATTATTATTTTTAAATTACAAAAATCAAATGATTTGGGAGTTTAGATAGAAAGATGTATTTATATGGGGTTAATGAAGGAGGAAAACATCACTCTGTCATTTTCAACAGCAATCCTGAAAGTCATCAAAAAATATTGGGACATATGCAAAATATGTACTATAAACAGAACCCAGGCTTCAGATGTCATTCTCCATTGAGGACTGTAACTTAGTCCATTGCTCTGGGCAGAGTATCTAGATTTTAAAAAATCAAGTTTGTCTCTTTTACAACATTTGAAGAGATTCACTGTATTCAAGACTCAGGGGAAAGTAATCCCATACCAACTCCAGATTTCTATGTCCAAACCAATTATCTAATCTCCTTCCCCTTGTCAGTGTCTAGTTGGAAAATAGTAATGAGACCAATTCTGGCCAATGAAATATGAGAGGAAGTCAGCTGGGGAATTTCTGGGAAATTTTCCTGGTCCTAAGAAAGAAACACAGGGAGAGAATGTCCCAACTTTTCCTCTGGAAGGCATAAAGTCTTTCCATTGTATGAAGCTGGAATGGTGGCACGTATCAGTATGAGGATAAGGCCAATACAGGGAAAAGGTAGGGTCAGGGAAATCTCAGAGAAGTAGAGCCTATACCCAAGCTGCCTCAGTGCTCCTGCTTCCTGAGATCATAAATGTGCATATTGTTTAAGTCAGCTTGAGTTAGGGCTTCTATAACCACCAAGCCTAAGGCAAACTAATAGCTCTATTTCTAATTATTGATCCAACCATTCATCCATCCATCTAGCTAGTAGTTATCTCTGCTATGTAGATATCTATTATCTATCAGTTTCTGTCACATTACAAATAAGGTAGCGATGTAAGCTACAGAAATCTTATTAAGGAATTTTTATTAAAGAACATTTCCCTCCAGTTTTCATAAAATAATGATGATGATGACAATTAATTACAATGACTAATGTTTGCTGAATGCTTACCATATGTCTGGAACTATTCTAGACACATTACTCATTTACTTCTCATGGTAATTCTAGGTGATTGGATGTATTATCTCCATTTCATGGAGTAGAAGTCTGTGGTAAAGTCACATGACTACTAAATGGTAGATGAAAGCTTAGGAGGTCCAGCTCCAGAGCCCACACTTAATCTTTACAATACACTGAATCCCCAACTCATTCTAGACAGAATACTCTTCTTCCTGTTCATCACCTGGATTCTGTTTTGGTTCCAGTCCTCTACAGACCCGCACCAGGCAATTTGAAACTTCATATCAGGAAGGAGTACTAACTGCAGAGAATTCACAATGCCTTCCCTGTGATTTTATATTTTTATCTAATTCCAGTCTTATTTCCTTCTGCACAGACTAATGCAGATGTTGGCATAATGATTAGGAAATGTGATGCTTCTCAAACAAGGACATACTCTACAAAAATGCCCATTGAAACACCTCTCCTCTACCTTTTTGTGGTTAGAGTGGCTATTTGGACCCCATGATTTTTTGGTGATAAATATACAAAGTCTAGGCCAGTTTCTACTGTGAACAGTCTTTATCTGATTATTTTAAGCCCTCTACCTTATGGCTACTTCCTATATTGAGCTATTAAATCTTCTGCCTGTAGGGACCTGTCTTCACCATCCACCTATCTCACAGCTGTTGTGGATAAAATTGTTTGCTGCCTTGCAAAGGTATTTATTTTTAAGAGGCTAATGTCTGTCTGCATGTGAATTATACTAGGCCCTGTAGGTGATAAGAAAGAGAAGCAGTAAACAATGGCTCTTGACCGTAATAGAATGACCTCACGTCACAATTTGCGTTAGGTTTATTCCAGTTGTCCTGATGTAACTATTAACAGCTTCTCCTTTCACGCTCAAAATTCTCCCAATTTGTATAAAAAATTTTATGGTCACCCTAGACCTTGAAGGCCTTAAATTCAGTTAGGGAGACAGGGGGCACAAACAGAAAAAGACAACTAACACAACAAAGCAATATGTGGTGAATGCCAAATACATGATCTTGACTTCAATGAATGGAACCACAGTCTAGAAGAAAGAGAGACTCCAGTGGCCTTCGGCAATCTGGTAAATGGCTTGAAGAAGATGAGACTTAAGCTGGCTCTTGAAGAACATGTAGAACACAAACAGAGAAAAAGGGAGTCATGCAATAAACCTTCTACATACTTTAGTTATTTACTTTTTAAAAAGAAACTTTAGATTACATAAATGCTATATATAAAAACTATAGGGGATTCCCATATGCCCCACTTCCTCCCCCTCCCACACATTCCCACATTAACAACATCCTTCATTAGTGGGTACATTTGTTACAATTGATGAACACATATTTAAGCAGTGCCATTAACCATGGATTATAGTTTACATTATAGTTTACATTCTGTCTGCACAATTTTGTAAGTTATGACAAAATATATAATGGCCTGTATCCGTCATTGAAACGTCATGCAGGACAATTCTAATGTCCTGAAAATGCCCCCATATTACACTTATTTTTCCCTTTCCCTCTCCTCAGAACCTCCGGTGGCCACTATCTCCACATCAATGGTAAAAGTTCTTCCATTGCTAGAATAACAATAAGTCTATAGTAGAATAATAGTAAGTCTACTTTAGTCCATCATTTATTCCCTAATCTTGAGAATTTGGGGATGGTGATGCCTACTCTGCCTCTAATTGAGAAGGACTTAGATCCCATGGGGCAGATGGATGGAACTCTCTTGCTTTCAGTTGCAGACTTTCTCTGTTCTTTGGGATGGGTATTGTCCATCATCATCACCGTATTAATTGTCCTGGGTGAGTCCAATGAACTGGAGAGTAGCTGTTGCAACTCTGCTGAGATTCAGGGCCTAAATGGCAAATGGATGGACCAAAGATTTAAGTCTCTTGGACATACACCTATCAAGTATAGTACTAGCTGTAGGTTCAAATAAAAGGGGCAGAAGAACCATGGAAACCACAAATGAGTCCAACTCTGTCACACTGGGGAGCATAAATTCCAAGGTAATGTGCCATTTCCAACCACAGGGGTGAGTAACTCACTGTTTTCCTTTGGCCTCTTTATCCGTCTAGTTCCCTCCTGGATGATGCATAGCAATTTCCCATACTATATATCTCAAAAGCAGCTCTCTCAGATAGGTTTTTGCCTTTTCTCTGTTCTTTTTTGTGAGAGAGTTGGGCTCTGCCTACTCACTCGACACCATTTTCCCAGAAGTCCCAAACATAATTTTTTCACCCTTAATAAATCCTTGGGAAAATGACTCTTTTCTTCTCAGCAAGCTGATGCTACAGAGAAAATAGCTGGCAGCTTATGCAGAAAACCCATTTTGCTCCATTTAAATATGTGGGAGTTTTCCAAAGGTTCCTTCTGGTTCCCTACCACATTAATGACCCATTTCCCCTGCTGACCTAATCACTGCTCCATTGTTATGGAGGGGAGTAAAGCAACCAGCGCTGCACAGGTCAGAGTGTGTGTCCACTCAAGTAGTCCCCAGAGGGCAACTTGGGCTTTGGTAGCAGTTCCAAGATGCAAGAGTATACACCTCACCCAATTTCTATTGGGCCATGTTTTCAACCACTGTCTTAGTCAAATGTGGGCAGGAACACCATGAGGACATGCTGAATGGGAACACGTACGTACATCTACTCACTCAGTTTTCAAAGGCATTTTAGGGAAGTGGTGCAGAGTGTCATGAATATTACTTATTATCCAAAATGTCTACAATGAGCAGGGTTTGGGCTAGTGCTTTTGAATCTAAGGTGTGAATGCCACAACCACATTGTCTTCTTTGAGCATGATACAATTAAATTAAATATAGATGGCTGTTCTCTTCCGGGGTCTTTACATCAGTAGTTTCCAGATTTGTTTTTGCTTTAAGGATTAGAATCTTTTATTCAAGAAAATCTTAGGAATAAAGTTAATTTATATGTGACAAAAGCTTCTTATAGCCAACTTCCAATATCCACTCTCCCCTTATGAATGGAACCCCACTTTTTATTGGGAGCAGCAATATGCCCAGCTTAAAAAAAAAAAAAAAAAAACTAGATTCCCCACTTTGCTTTTAAGGGTGGTTAAGATTTAGTCAAAAGATGTCACAACATTGGGTGTCCAAGAAAGCTCATCAAAGAAGACCAACTTGGGTAGCATTTACCGTTTTTGCCCTTTCCCTTCTAGCCTATCCAAACTGTGGACTTGATGGCTAGAGCTCTGGCAGCCTTTTTGAGAACATGAAGGTGTTGACCATATTCAAACGATATGAGAAAAGAAAGTCTGAAAGAATTTGGATATCTAAATGATATCATGGAACTATCATACCAGCTCCAGAGCTGCCAGCTTCTGGACTTGTTTATGTGAGAGAAAAAGGTTATCCCAATATCTTTAAGTTTGAAGGTTTCTATATTAGCAGAAAAGGGCAATTCTTCACATTAATCTGATAAACTGACAAGTTTAAATCTGTTGAATGTTAAAGTGACATAGAAGAAACTTCTCTGAAGTGAAGGTGAGTGGAAGCCAGAGTTCTACCTACCATAATAATTGAATAATAAGATATTTACTAAGCAACTTTCAGTTATTATGGCATTTCTAGGGTCACTAATAATAAAATAGAGGATCATCTATAAATTATTTAACCTTATTAGACTCATGACCCTCTGTATTCACTGTAGAATGTTTATTTGAGGTAGAAATATTAGCGACAACTATAATTTCTTTTTCTGTTACTTCAGAGAATGTGCTATTAAATATGGAGTGGTTTAACCCAGACCTTGTTTAATACTGAATAATCTGCTCCTTTTCAGTTTAAGTAGTGGAAAGAATGGTGCAAAAGAATAAAGAGAGGAGAGGATGTTTTGGGGTCTGGGCTAATTGCTGGTCATTTTATCTAGATTTTCATAGTTAGTCATCCCTGCCAACCTACAAGGGAGATGGAGCTTATCTTCTATCCAATTCCAAACAGCACCTTTTATAGAGAATACAATGAGCATAGTATCTCCTGGAGTTGTGCAATGTGACAGGCTCAAACTAGAGGACATAACTTTTTTTGTTTGTCTAGTGTTCTTTTCTTTGGAGAACCACCCAGCCTCCATTCTGTAGCAATCCTGCACCATCCATTTGGTTCAATGGGGCTGACTGTTCCCTCTGCCCAAGGCCTCCAGTTGGTCATTTGACACAGCCAAGCCTATCTGACCGCTCCATCTCCTAGCCACAGTTGGTTCAGGGACATTCCTATCCAAAAACAGGCCAATGAGATTACTCCTTGGGACATTTCCTGGACGTTTTCTTCCTCTTGGATCTTGAGTTGACCATATAAGCCTGCAGCTGCTGGTGGCCCTCTCACTACTATATGGTAAAGGCTTGCCTAAGAATGAAACTATAACATTATTTGAGCACCTGCATCCAGGCACATTAAAGGCACAGAACTTTTTCAGTTGCATGAGTCCATTAATATATTTTTTGGGTAAAGCTAGTCTGATTTCTATTTCTGTCATTTGCTATCAAATAGTTTCAACTAATGCAGATAGCTATTACTATCTCCATGAGGCTCTGAGAAATTAAGTAATGTGGCTAAGCCAAGTCAGTAATTGATGAAAACAGGATTCTAATATAAGGTAGTCTGATTCTCACATCCATCTTCTTTTTCATTGCGCTACACTGCTTCCCCAAGCCAAAGAAAATCTATCACAGTTTGTGGAATTCATGTTGATATATCATTAGGCTTACTAAAATATGACATCACTTTATAAACATGGTTTCTATGTCCCAGATTTTAGGCTAATGCTAACTGGTAAATTTATGAAGCAGAGTTTTGTTAGAGAAATAATTTCATATTTACAAAACTCTAGTGGCTGGGTCAATGGGGCTTGTCAATGAATATTTTTTGAATATCTACTATCTACATGACATTGGATTAGTTGCTAGTAACGAAACAAAAGAATGAAACAAATAGGACTAATAATCTACACAGAGCCTAATATATTTTTAAGTCACTATATTCAAAGAGAGAAAGAAGTGTCATAAAACCAATAGTGGTAAAATGCTAACACCAATAGAAATAAAATGCTATTGCAAAAAGGAGTGGGTTAATAGGAATTATTTGAGCTAGACCGTGAGGACTGCATAGGATGAACATGTGAGGCACTGTGGAGAGGACGTTCTAGGTCATTACTGTTGAATAGAACTTACAATGATGATGAATTTTATTCTTTATAGTCTTCTCAGACCACAACTACTGAACACATGAAATGTGGCTAATGTGACTAAGGAACTGTATGTCTAATGTCTACTGTACTGGACAGTGCAGTGCCAGACAAAGAAATAGCATAATCTAATGTGTGGGGTGGAAGAATGGAAAGTATGGAGTTTGCATGAAAGAAAAAGCAAGTTGCCTACCTCAGCTGGAATTTAGCTCATAAATGAGTGAAGTGAGAAATGATATTTGGAAAAGTGATGCAGTAAAAAGGATAGATGTGAAAGTAGAAACAAGAGCACTAAAAACTGATTAGAGGGAAGCGGGTGTGGCTCAGTGGATAGAGCCCCCGTTTACCATATGGGAGGCCCGGGTTCGCATCCCGAGGCCTCCTTGTGAGGGCACGCCGGCCTGAGCGGTGCGGTGGGCTGATGCAGCAACCTCACGGCAGGAAGCGGGTGTGGCGCAATGGATAGCGCACCCATTTACCATATGAGAGGCCCCGGGTTCACTTCCCAGCGCCTACTTGTGAGGGCGCTGTGGGCTGATGCGGCAAGACCTCACAGCAAGGGGGAGATAAGCAGACACAGAGAAGACACGCAGCGAATGGACACAGCAGCACAAGCAGCAAGGTGGGGATAAATAAATTAAAAAAAAAAAAAAAAAAAAAAAAAAAAAAAAAACCTGATTAGAAGAATTGGAGAGTGAAGAACAAATGCATTTTGGAGAACAAAGGATGGAAGGGCCGTTAAGACAAATACATTTGGTTTAGAGAGAGATTCTGGGTTTGGTTTTAGAACTTCTGGGTTTAAGTTTCCAGTGCAAGAAATAAAACAATAGAAGTAACAAAAATGTGATAGTATTTCTGGGAGTTATCTGCAAGTAGGTCAGAAATCAGCAAACTAGAGCCCTCAGGCCAAATCTTGCTTGCCCCCTGTTTTTGTAAATAAAGTTTTACTGGAACACAGCTTCTCTCATTTGCTTATTTACTAGGATGGCTGCTTTTGCACTATAATAGCAGAGTTGAGTAGCTATAACAGACTGGTATGGCTTGCAAAGCCAAAAATATTTATTGTCTAGGCCTTTAGAGAAAAAGTTTGCTGACCCCTAATATAGATGATAAAAATCACCAGATGCATAAGATCTTAATAATTTTGCTTTAGGAAATTCTATTATTCAACAAAATTCAATGAAATACTCTATCAATTACTACTATTATATTGATATATCTGTAATATACTAATTATATTCAGAATGAAAACCCAGAGAGCCTCCGGAATCTTAAAATTGATATCTGATCACCAAGAAACAATTAAGTTATTTTCTGTATAAAAATACTATTAAATGTGCTATATTTTTGTCTAGATATTTGGATTTTGGTACTCTCTTTATGATTTCTAGTCTCTATTAACTATAGTGTTTTTATTAAACAGAAAACTGTTTTAAGCCATATGAAATTCTTACTTCATTAAAGTTTCATCCAGTTCATAGAAACTAAATAGGAGCTGAAGCATTAGTTTTAGTTCAACCTGAAGTAGCTGATGAGTATGGGCAACTGTTTGTATCTTACAGTGGGTATACATTTAAGTATTAGTATAATAAAAAATAAAAACAAAATTAGGAAGGAAGGAAAATTTCAGGAAGAAACAAAGAAAATATGGATGGAATGAGCATGAGCTTTGAGGCAAAGCAGATTTGAGTTTGAAGCTTGGTTCTACCATAAAATGTATGTGACCTTGGGCATGTTATTTTAGCTTCTCTGTAACATCCAATGTGTCACCTCTAAATGACTTCATATGATTGCTCTGAGCATAGAGGTGCCGGATAAAATACAGGATACCCAGTTAAATTTGAATTTCAGATAAACAATAAATAATTATTTTAGTATAAGTATGTACCATGCATATGTTACTATTTATCTGACCTGTACAACACAAAGATTGAACCCTAGTGTTAACTATGGACTTCAGTTAATACTAATGTATGAATATTGGGTCATCAGTTGTAGCAAATGTACCATACTAATGCAAGATGCTAATAATAGGGGAAACTGAGCAGGGAAGAGAAGAGGGGGATTGGGGAACTCTACGAATTATCTGCTCAATTTTCTGTAAACCTAAAACTGCTCTAAAAAATAAAGTGTACTAATTTTCTGAAAATATACTTTCTTCAAAAAGTTCTCAGGGACACAATATTAGCTTTCAATATAGCTTTAAATGACTAAATCATACAAATAGGTACTAAGAATAATTATTCTCCTCATACTATTTTTAATATTCGGGTAATCAATATAAAGAAGGTTGGGTTTTGTTTTTTTTTTTACTTTGCTGTATATGGACATACGTTAATATAAATATTTAGACAGAATGTTAAAGATGTTTTTGCAATAGAGTTGTTTTATAGGCCGAGCAATATGTAGTAATAGGGCAGGTCCTGGAGTGCTGCTGGAGCCCCAGTGCCCACCCCAGCAAACCCGAGGGCAGTGACCTCACGGTCCTTCTCTGTCTGCATTGGAGGAGCCTATACACTTGGTTGACTGCTGAGATAGTGAATTCAGGGTGCCCCTCCAAGAGGATGAAAGAGAGGTGCCAAGGGGCAGTGGCCACTCACTTGTGGATTGAGACTTAGGTGTATCTTTTGCATTGCTTGGTTGCTACTTTCATAGTAAATTCAAGCAAAACACTTCAGCCAAGTGGAAATCACCAGCCTCTTCAATTTTCCAACCCAGATCAGCTTTATTGTCTGGTGTAGCTACATGGATTTCACCAGAAATTTTTATATAATCCCATTAGGCCTATGGGAGAAAAGGGTTAGAGTAGAAAAGATAAATCCTCATTTTCTCTAGAGGAAGCCATTATTCAGTAGGCAATGTCTAAAATGAAGGGGAGAAAAAGCAATCGCGATATAGCATTATATACTGGGTATAAATATGGAAGTAAATGGCAGAAAGAACTGCTAAAATAATTGAAAATGGGGAATGGACTTGGGAGTGAGGTGGAAAGAAGTTGATACTATAAGTTTTGTTATAGTATTTGAAGTTTTTTAAGTTGTGAAGATGTATTGCCTTGATAAAAAAATAGAGTAAGGTTAATTTTTTAATATTAAATGTCTACTGTACATAGTAGAATATCATATTTTCCTTTTCCTGCCACTCACAATTTCCACAAGTCTCTAGTTGCATCTGATATCTTCCTCTTCTCTAGCAATTTCTGTGTAAGAAATGATGAATTCACTAATTCTGTGGCCATGAAGACTGACCTAGATACTCTCAGAATTGCTAGTTTATTATGAAAGGTTTTCTGCTAGGTAAATTTCAATCCCTTTATGACTCTGCATTTTGCTTACTCAAAGCATTTTTACAGATATCGACTTGATGGTAACCTGGAAAAGTAACGAGCTTCTTTATATTCTTATATGACCTTCTCAGTATCACACACAGTAATTAATTAATTTAAAAGATTTCCTACTTCCTCCAGATAGACTTCTCACCATGTTTGAGGAAAACAGAGACCACCCTATTCTGATTTCCTGTGCTGAAGATGAAGCAAATGCAAGCATCATTATAAGTCAAGATCATTGGTGGGTGAAACATCTGTGATTCAGTGGAAGAAGCTGTACCTGAGATGAAGCTTGTTACCGGAACATTCTTATTAATTGCTAGCCTCTCCTGCCTTCAGTTTCTGGGTAAACAGGCTAAGAATGCTGAGTGTTGGGGGCTGGCCCCACGTTTCCCTGCAACACACTGGACCCCGTTACTGAAATGCACATCACTGTCTATATGTTAGTCCCAGAGGCCTGCGGGAGCTGTTGTGACTTGTTCATTCTTGGTGTGCAAACAGTCCAGCTGTTGTGTCAACACTTTAGGGGCAACTCTCTGATCTTGACTGGCCACTCTGGCTTTTTATTACTGACAGAGGATTCTCTTTCATTTGTGCTCAAAGACTTCAGACCAGCCTCTGCCAGAAACTAAGACTTGATTAGAAGTAAAAGATAGAATTCTTAATGTTGAAATTGCCAACAGAGTCAATATAAGACAGACTTAGAGTCTGGATAGAGTTTCAGGGAGGTTGAAAATGGCATCAGGTAAAAATTGTGAGTTAATGTGGAGGGCAGTTTTCCCTTATCAGCCTGCTTCCTCATCCCCTATAAGAGTAGAGAAGTAACTGATCATAATCACTGCTTCATTCACTGAGGCTTATTTGCACCAGGCCAGGCGTGGTTTTAAGTGCTTCTCCTGTCTTATCTTATTTAGCCCTCATCACATCCGTAGGTGGTATTTCCCTTTCATGGGATTAAATAAAAGAATACCTTAAAAGTGCTTAGCACAGTGACCGACAATGCATAAAGAAATGTTAGTTTACTATCTTTACTAATCATCAATAAAGACACATCAATGCTTTGTGGTTTTATAAAGATTCTTTCAGAATCTTGCCAATCCAAGAGAGACTCTCCCCCTTGGGGGTGGAATGTGAAGGATAGAAAGGTAAACTATTGTGCAAATTTACATTCCTATGATTCAGTAACTAGAAAACTCAACGATTGAGGGCAAGGCAAAACTAATTTTTCAACGTTAACCCTAGTGGCTGAATTATGTTATATGTAATAAAGGGAACCAGACGGAACAGGAAGCACATTCAGCAGAAACAGCATTCCCTATAGAAAGAAGCAATCATTTCAGGACACTGGGGATGGGCAACTGCAGCCATGGCATCTAGAAATTACCTGCAGTTAAAGCACAATTGGCCAGATACAAGGAACCAACCATTCCAGTCTGAAAAATTACAGGAAACATGGAGAAGAAACATTGGGAGATGCAAAATCAAGGGATGGACAGAGAAGAGGGTCCAGATCAAGTAAGGCAGAGAAATAACCAACTTCCCAAAGGAGAGAAATTAGATGTTAACACGAGACACACACTTTTATTTTTTATTATGTAATTTTATTATTCAGAGTTCTCTGGAGAATCAGAATATTAAGAGATTTATTTTAAGGGAATCGGTTCATGCAATTGTAGGAGCTGGCAAGTCTGAATTCCATAGGGCAGGGAAAAATCCCTCAGTTCTTTGCCTTTCAGGCCTCTAATTGATTTGATGAGGCCCATCCACATTATCAAAGGTAATCTCTTTGACTTAAATTAACTGGCTGTAGATGCCAATCACGTCCACAAAATATCTCCACAGCAACATCCAGGCCAATGTTTAACCAAACAACTGGATGCCATAACCTAGCTAAATTGATACATAAAATTAATCAACATAATAATGAGCTCAGTAAATAGTTTATTGTTCCAGTTCCATAGGGTATCCAGTCATTCTCAACTATTCCTTTCATTAAAAACTCCCTTTGTTATTGTTAACACCTGGAATGACTGAACCCCCAACTGATAATTTTGATAACGGTTCTGGCATGGATAAACACCACATTTTAGCAGTGTTGTCTTCATGAGGTTTAGGTCTATCTAGGTGTACTAAGG
The DNA here is from genome assembly GCA_029593785.1 of Cabassous unicinctus. Classification (NCBI taxonomy): domain Eukaryota; kingdom Metazoa; phylum Chordata; class Mammalia; order Cingulata; family Chlamyphoridae; genus Cabassous; species Cabassous unicinctus. The sequence goes on from JAQZBX010000344.1 coordinate 83,592, forward strand.
ATTATATTTCACATTAAGTTTCTCCTTTGATCTCAACACTAACTTTGTAAGTTGGTTGGGAAAGTATTATCATCATTCCCATTTTACATATGACAGAATTGAGAGTCATGAAATTTAAGCTAATTTCTCATATTTACAGAGAGTTTCTGTTAGATCTGGGAATAAAACCCAGGCCTCTGGGTTTCAGATCCCAGGACTTCTCCTCTTTAACACATTGTCTTCTGAGAAATTTTGCAAAAAATATGGTATTTTATTTGCTTCTGTCTTCCAAATTGTTGCATTTTAAAATCCAATTTGAATTTAAGTCTATTATATTTTGAATTTGCAATCTCTGAGCTGTGAAAAACCCTGTGATATTTATAAGGATCCAAGAGCTTTATAAGTCTAAGAGGAAAATCGTTATAACGGAAATGATGGATGCATTGGATGGGTTGGGATCTTTAAAATATTCATTTCACACAAGGAAATGTTCCAGAATTAGAATAGGTGTTAATACGTTATAGAAAATGGTAATATCAATAACCCGTCAGGATGGAATTAGGGCTGAAATTTAAACCCAGTCTTGTCCCTGAAATTCCTGTTTAACATTTATTGAAGCAGCCATACTCAAGCACATTCTGAAAATTGCAACTCATTTTGTTAAATTCATATATATATATATATATATAGCCAGACAGGCTAAGAAATGTAAGTGTAATATAGTTTTCACATGTTATGTGTGAAAACGTTCTCCTTTTGGTTGATTGGTTATGGAGAGTTTGAATTCACAGATTCTGGCACCTGCAGATATATGCACATTTGCAGATGGTAATTAGAGCTTCACCCCATCATCTCCTCCGCCTCCCTCCACGTATCCTCTGTTTATCTTCTGCTCCTCAGCAAGACAACCAAGGAGGACGAAAGCCTGCTACATTGGCATGTTCCCAAGTCTGAGGCCGTCATCTCTGATGTTTTGAACCAGCTGCCTTTTGGGTTGTTGTATAATAGGTTTAGAAAGGTTAGAAAGGGCTTCTTTTCATGCCTCACTCAAGGATGCTGTGAAGATGAGTACAAGGAAAAGTAAGAGCACATCAGCAGGCAATGGTCTTCAGAGTCATACACCAATACCTTCTTTTCTAAATTGCCTTTTAATGGAGCTAGTAGAACAACTGCTTCAAAAGATTTATTGAATTTTCCATCCAGGAGAGATGTTAGGGATTATTGAATGTCATTCTCATCATCTTGTGGAAACAGAGTCACAGAGAGGTGGCATGATTTTCCAGTTGGTAGTGGCAACCAGAACTAGCAGTTGACTTGTTGATACCTTTCATTTCAGTCTCTGCCTTCCTTGCACATTCAAATTAATTATTTAATTGAGATGCTCATTGACCTAAGCAGTTGGTTTGTTTGAACTTGTATAATAAATTCAAGTTTCTAAAAATATGGTTTATTTTTCAGTTGAGCTACAATGCTGATGTAAAGACTTGAAGCTGATTCAGTTTTTAAAATTCAATTCTTTCTAGATTCCTTGGGCCATGTTCCTATTTGGCTCAACCTCAAAATAAGGAACCCCAGAACATTTTATTACTTAAAAATGCAATTAAGCATGCCATGTAAAATGTATAGCCTGTGTGATTACAGGAATTTTTCCATTATATCCTCTCAGACAAAGATGATTTTATTATATAGGATTGAATTGAAGTCATGTAAATGGAAAAACAGTATTTTTTAGAAACCCAAGAATGAACAACCACTGCAAAGAATGTGATAGCATCTACATCTACATCACATAAATGTTGGCTTTTGACTAAAACTTAATTTTATTTCGAACACAGAAAAATGGAATCTAAGAAGGAAATAACAAGTACCACCTTAAAATTTCTCAAGCACAAGTCAGGAAAAATGCACCATTAAACAAGCACACTGACAATCATCATAAACTATCCAGCAGCTTTCTTTCAGTTGTAGGACAAAGGAATATGTGTCAACAAAGACAGGAAATAGGATGTAAAGATTGATATTTCTGCTGTAGTTCCTGGTCTGGTGCTTTAAAAATCATGAAATTGTCTTTTCATTCATGGCCTTAGCAAGGAGAAGAGAATCAATCACAAAATTGGTTAAATGAAGGCATTTATAAAAGCCTGTAAAAATGGGTGCAAAGAAAGTTAGGTCATCAACGCATTTACCATAAAAGTCCGTTGTGTCTATGTACATATGCTCCAGTTACAGCCACATTGACCGAGTCTTTGTTTAACTGCTATTTGCAGCAGCCGGTTCATTCCCTGTTTCACGCCAAGGTCCTTTTAGGATTTCCATGTGACTTGCATTAGCATTTTTGGCTTCAAAATTACCCCTAATGAACCATTCAGACTTTTTTAAGAGTGCTTAAAAAATTTGGCTGTGACAGTTATCCAAAACATAATTTGATATGCTGTTTAATTATTTAATATGCTGTTTAAAAATTTAAGTGTGGTCTCTGGTTGGTTGGTTGATATAGTACCATTAAGGTAGATTCAATGCCCTTTCAAGACTATAAATCTGCTCAATTGTTCATGGTCTGGATTTATAAATTAGATTGTGTTCTAACAAAGTGAGAATTAAAAAACGTCAACTGTAATGTTTTTAAAAGTACTTCTTCAAAATATTAACTAAACACCTCAGTTTTTAAAAAATAATTTTTAAGCTAAGGAAAATGGATGAAATATTCCATGCAAGTCGTCTGCCCATATAGTGCTTCTTATTATATTTATGTATATATTCATGCACATTCCATTTCCAAATTCTCAAGGAAAGACATGATTTTTTTCCTACAAAAATATTTGTTGCTCCAATAGCATGTTCAAATCGTCACAGTAATGATGGGTTTTGAGGTAAATGCTATAATAGCTATCAGTCTCTTTAACAAGTGACTGCTGAACAGCATGACAAAACCTCACATTCCTTTTACAGGAGAAGCGTGAAAGTGAATGATGCCTCTCTCTGTAACTTCTTGTTGCAAAAAGCAAAATGTAATTAATACAGCAATTTTGTTTTCCAGGTGTAACACAACAACGACAATGCACTTTAGTCTTTTTTGAAAACTAAAGACCTCTGCATTCAAATCACCTGTAGTGCTTATCTAAAAATGCACATTCTTGGCTCTGTCTCAGATTTCCTGAATCAAGGCGTTCCCTAAAATTTGAAAACCAGTGATTGAGATGCTTAGCTATTTCTTGTTTCTGGAAAGTCATTCCTGGTCCTTCTCAAGACCAGATTTACTAGCCTTTCCCATATTCTTCTTCCATGAGTCTTATGTTGTAATTACTGCCTAGAGGACAGGGCTGTGTCTTTCTTTAAAATCCAAGAAAGAACAACCACTGCAAATAATGTGATAACATCTACCTCTACATCATGTGCACAGTACTTAGCACAGTAGCTGACACATGATAAACCTGTGAGCAACTGTTGAATGAAGGAAGGATTAATTAGTATAATATAGATCTTTGGCCATAATGAAGCAAATTTGTGGATGAAAACCCAATTTCCCAAGTTAGCAGACAGAAGTAATTTTCAATAAAGAGTAATTTAATCCTCTCCCACCATTCACATCATCATCCCTACAGGAAAGTGTCTCTGACCATCCTACTCCAATCCACCACCTTTAAAACTGAACTATCACCTCAAGTGTGATATTAAGTACACCTCCAACTCTACAAAAATTGAAGCCCAATCTTTTGCTAATTCAAAGTTAGAACTGGAAGTGCTCTGCACCCTTGGCAGTGAGAACAAGAAAGCTTTTAAGATAAGGAGTTTCAATGAGAGATAAGTGAGGTCCAATGCAGTAAAGTGGTTGACTATGAGTTAAAGGAAACGGGAGAAGCCACAGACGCTTGAACCTTGCATAATTCTTTGAGATCAAATCTGGAAATCAGCTTAAAAACTGTAGCTACAGGTTCTTGAAAATGTTGGCCAAGTATTCAGGATGAAGGAGAGTACCTTATTTACTTGAATATAGGGTAGACTTGGGCTTTAAAAGATCACCCTTTGAAGGGCTGCTATAGGGAAATGACCTCAACACACGCCCTCACATGTATCTCACAAAACCACACATCTGGGATAGAGAGGAGCAAACAGAGAGACTTGCCTAGGAAATGGTTGCATTTAAATCATACATTTAGTAAAAACGTCCAGACTCAGAAGGCATTAGACCATGACAGTCTCAGGGTCAAGGACCATGACATCTTTACCTTTGTACCCTACACCTCCTAAAAGTGCTTTAGCTCACAGCAGAAACTATTTGGTCAATGCTTGTTGACTATTGAATTTTAAAAAAAAAGAAAGAAAGAAAGCTCATAAAAGACAAAGAATAGAACATCTTAGGTAATTTGCTTTCCTTTTGTCATTCAAAAAAATTTTTTGTGGATATTGATACCAAAATACAGACCTACTATAAAGGTACCTATTCTAAAGTTTAGACACAAACAGGGTGAGCTGGTTTGAGTCTTTTGTGGACCCCAGAAAATTATGTTCTTAAGCTAACCCATTCCTGTACATGTAATCGTATTTATGTGGGATTTTGGTTAGATTCAGTTAAGGGACCTTTTGATGATCACCTTTGATTTGTCAGTTAAAGGCCTTTGATTAGATTGTGGGACATAGGGTGAGTCTTATTTTTCTGGAGTCCTATATAAAAGAAGGAGAGAGGAGAGAAAAAAGCTGCCATTTCACCCTGCAATGTGAGAGGGAACTCCAGGATTGCCTGCAGCTGCAGAAAGACAGAGAAACCTTGAAAGGTTAAGAGAGACTGAGAGAGACCGGAGGCTGGAATCAGCAGAGCAGCTAAAGCTGAAGCAATGAGGCCCAGAAGAGAGAAGGGAGAGACGGGCCATAGGCCTGATCACCCACAGCTGAGTTCTGGGAGGAAGTGAGCCAGGGGGAGAAGGCAAACACCAGCTGCCATTTTGCCTTGTCACGTGTCAGGAGCCCAAGGCCACCAGCAACCGACCTTTGGTGAAACAGTATGTCTGATGCTGCCTTGATTTTGATATTTTCACAGCCTCAGAACAGTAACCTCTTACCCTAATAGATTTCCATTATAAAAGCCAATCGATTTCTGGTATTTTGCATTGGCAGCCTTTAGCAAACTAAAACATAGAGTATGAGAGGACAGTGCGGCGTGACCAGGACCTGAAGCTGGAATGTGGGCTGGGAGCTTGGTTACAAGGAAGATAAATACAGTTACTTGGCCCAGAAACAAGCTGATCTGAGCTAATGGCTTCAGGCTTCTCTTCCTCTCCTGCTTAAGGACTAGTTAAGTAGAAGATTCTAGGGTGGGATTTGAACATTTGGCCAAAGAAGATTGGTAGGTGTTAGGGGTAATAAGAGGTTAGAGGAAGACTTCACAAACATTTTGGCTTGTAAGACCCTCATCCTTAGCACATCTATTAACATCTCCTAAAAAGGTCCAGCTTCATGGGCGAGTGACCTGTGCACAGTAACACAGGGCCCCTCACTTGGAGGAGGTCTCATCCTTGGTTTAATGCCCGGCTATTGCCATCTGGAATTCTTAAGAATTTTGTTGTTGAACTTGTGCTTTGTAATTGAAGTCCCATGGGACGATGGAGTGTGCACATGAGCAGAGAAGATATACACAGTATCCGCGTCCACCATTCCTCACCACCTCATTCAGGCAGAGAGTCCCTGATACCCCATAAGCACGGAATTCTGGTGAACACGTGATGCAGGGAAGTTCAGTGAGACTGTAAGTGAGCACAAGGTAACGACTATGCCTGAGTAAGCCAGTATGTGTTTGAAAACAGAAAGAAGGCAATGGCGTTTTAAGAAATGCGCAGTCAAGGAACACTCTCCTGTCATTTCTTACTCATGTTACTTCCCTGTATTAGCCAAACACTTAAGATGAAAATGATGACATAGAAGGAAAAGGAGAGAGAATGCAAGTTATAGTTCCTTTTCCTTGCGGCCCATCCTCACTCATGAGTAAGCTGAAGGTAGAGAGTGTTGGTAGAGACTATTGATAGAAAGTGCACACATCAAAAAGTGAAAAAGAAACAGTGCAATATTTCCGCTCTTCTGGTAAGAACAAAATGCACATGCATGTACGACCTACAAAATATGAATTGTGTCATTTCAGTGATTAAATGCATTTGCATTTAAAACCAGCATTGTGCAATATAAACAGTAAAATTCATGCTAATCATTAAAAATTTTAAGTTTTCTTTACTTAGAATTACATTAAATAGTAAATAAAAACACCATGACAAATCAAGGGAGAGGCCACAGATGAAAAGTTAAAAGTTTTTTATTTTGGTACCTTTAATGGTACTTTTTCTCCTGCTCTTTCAATAGAAGGCCATGCATTTTAATTTTGCTTTTGACCCTACCCTACACCCAGCAAGTGTTTCAAAGAACAACATCTTGGGAAATTCTGGGAAGGAGTAATGCACAGCAAGAAGCTGAAGCCTAAAAGATGACCTAATCTCATTCCCAGTCACAGGACAATCGAAGGGCATTGTCAGAAACTCTGGTACAGTGGGCAGCTTTGGGCTCTGGTCCATTGCTCTGTGGGCTTGTTGAAAGTTGTCTAACCTCTTTGAGCCTCAGTTTCCCTACCTGTGAAGGTGAAATAGCAACTTGTATCGCTATTGTGAGGGATAGACATAACTTGTGCAAAGTGAACACCACATGGAAGTTTTCACTATATATATATGATCGATTGCCTTTATTGCCTCTATTATTAAAGATCCTTTTATTTCTAGAACCCATAGGATTGTCCTTATAGATGATATACTAGGATTTATCTCTGTGGAAGGATTTGAAGAAGTACTGGCCTTTTCCTGATACCTAAAATTCCACTAGGAATCTATTCCTGATAGTTCAAATGTTCCCTTCGGCAGGCCTACTTGGAAAAGGTATGTTACAAATCCTAAATACTTCAGTATGAATATAACAACAAATTCAGGGTGTGGCTGCAAGAGCCACGGATACTTGGTGTGTGGGATGGAGGATGTTTCCGACAGGGAAAGTGCACCAGCATGAAAACGCCAGGCAGGGGCAGAGGGAGCAACAGAAACAATTTTCACCCCCTTGGATGCTGAAAGTAGACTTGTGATCAACAAGCTAGGTGAACTTGAACAAATCAAACCAACTAAAACCCTTTCATTTCAATTTTTTATAAAATAATGGGTTGATTACTATGAAAATACCTTCACCATCTAAGATTTAAAATTTTAAGGTTCATTAGAGGCCTGCTTTCTACAGGACCCAGTGCTACACAGGTTGGGTTTCACAAAAGGAATAATGAAAGATCCCTGCCCTCAAGGGGTTCACAATTTGGAAGGAAAGATCAGATCAACACATTTGCCATGTATAATACAGGAAAGAATAAGTGCTATAAAAAGAATAAATAAAAATTGAGGGATACAGAGGAGAGAGCAGCTGTCTTTGTATTTTGAACTAATACGTCTTTCTCTTTACCCTTCCTATATCATGCTAATCTACATGAACTTTTTGTTCTGCTACATACTAATACTAAGAGCTTCTTTTTTTGCACATGTAGTGTCAGACCTTATACCATATACTTTCTCCTATGTCAATTCGGTTCATACTTGTAAATACTGTTGGGATTAGAAATCAAGCTAATAGGAGCTAAGGACTTGCTTAAAGTCACCAGCTAATGGAAGTCAGAGTCATGGTTTGGACCCAGGTTAATCTGACTCAAATCCCATTTTTTTTCCATATTGCTTCCATAAGGGCCCATGTGAGGCTTCGCAAAGAGGCTACATGGTGATGTTTCTCCTTGATGTTGATGCTGTTCCTCTGGAATAACTTTAAACCCTTACCTTCCTGATAAACTCCTACACATGATTGCAAACCTGCCTCAGCCATTGCTCCCTTTTCCCTCCACTCACCTTTCCAAAAGGTAGTTAATCCCTCCCTATTCTATGCTACAAGGTATTTTCTACATATTTTTATCTTAATATTGTTTTGCTTATTATGTTGTAGGTGAATAATTCATTCATAGTTTTGTTGCCCCTTGTCTTTTTTGTTTCTGTATATTCAGCACATGGTTGGAGCTCAACACATTTTTGCTGAAGCACAGTTAGTTGAGTATTGCTAGGGGAATCAGTATTACCTAAGGATGTACAGCAAGGTTGGCAAAATTTTTCTATAAAGGATCAGAAAATAAATATTTTATGCTTTTTGGGCCATATGGTCTCTGTTGCAACTACTCACCTCTGCCATTGTAGTGCAAAAACAGCCATAGAAAATATAGTGTTCCAATAAAACTTTATTTACAAAAACAGGAGGCAAACTGGATTTGGCCCATGGGCTAGAGTCTGCAACCCCCTGATGAACTGGATGCCAATAAGCTGACATCAGGAGTTTGGAATAGAAAAAGTCTTCCAAGCAGAAGAAATAGCATGTGCCAAGGTCAGATAGCAGGATAAGTTCAGGGAAAAAACACAAATCAGTAGGGCTGGTTCACAGTATACTTGGCAATATAATAATAATAGTTACAATCAGAAAAGTGGAACAAACATATGGAGGGACTCAACTGCCAGAGTAAAGAGTCTATACCCATTCTAGTAAGTATGGATATGCATTGAAGTTTTTCAGTGACCCAATAGGAACCATGTATCAGAAATTGTTCTGCCCACAAATATACTAGAGGCAGTAGAATAAGAGGTTTGTCAGATAACCTAAGGAAGGCAAGAACAGAAACAAAAATGGAAAGACTTGGGTAAACATGAGAACTGCTGAGTCAGCATGGAGAGAAGAAAAGAAGACACCACGTTTCCTAGCCTGGAGACTGGGAGAATGATGGACCCAGAAATAGAACAGGAAAAGCAAGAGGAGGGGTTGGTTTCAGAACAAAGATGGTAAATTTATTTCAGACACGTTAAGTCTGATTTTAATACATGTTTTGCCTGGTCAAAGCCCAAGTTTAAATACTGTGAGTTATAACAGCATTCCTTTCCAAAACTGGATTAAAATGTTTCTACCATTTGGCAGGGAAAACATTTTAAGTTCTTTTCCAAAATATACATTCCCATGATGTTTGATCCCTGTTTAATTCTTTTAAGCTGCACTTGTCCTAACAACTAAAGAACACTTGAGAAGTTCCTTCTCCTTTCCTGTGTCTTTTAATTTTCTAGTCATTTGCTATTCAATTCTGGACCAATTATTTTAGGTTCCCTTTTCCTCCATAAAATGAGACTAATTTATTATCAGAACAAAGGATTTGGGTCCTTCCTGACTGAAATTACTGAGATAAGCAGAATCAGGTTATTGTCCAAGGATAAGAAAGCAAAAGTAAAATGTCTAGCTATAGAGACAACTGAAATTGAATTCCAATCATAAGATCTGTCCTGAAGGAAAACTGCTGTGACCCACCCATAGAAATTGAGGTCAGGAACTTACAAGGTCTGAGTCAGGTTACCAAATCTTGGTGAGAAACACCTGAGAGCAGAGTCAGGTCGGCTAAGTCACAGAGATCACATCACTTACAGAAACCAGGTGGAGTTGAAGATGCAGAACATCCGCAGAAGGGAGTGTGTGGCTGTATCTTAACTACCAGTCATGAACCAGGATGAGTATCCTCACCCCAGACCCAGCAATGTGCTTGAATCCCAATTGGTAGGCAATGGCAGAGCTGGTTAGGTACCCAATTTAATACAGTTGAAAATCATACTCAACTCCTCATGATATAAAAAAAAGTGGATCTTAAAATGGCTGATAAAACCAGATGTTATAAGAAAACTTTGCAAATAAAAATTGTACCACAATCTGAATAATTTAGTCTGTACTTTAGTCTATAGCATTGCACCAAAGTTAATTTCTTAATTTTAACAAATATCGCATGATTATATAAGATGGTAACATTAGAGGACACTGAATGGAGGATATATGGGAACTCTGAACTATTTTAGCAACTCTTCCATAAAATCTAAAAACTATTCCAAAACAAAAAGTTTAAAAAAAAAAAACGTTTCTCTAAAAGCTTCTTTGCCCTACAATTTACCTATTTGAAATATTAGTCACTATTTAGAATGCCTTTTTTCTCAAAAAGTCCTTACTGCAGTAATTAACCAAATAACTCAATTGTTCAGAGCATATTAGTAACAGAGCCTGGTTCAAGGCCTGGCTCTGTTATTTACTAGATGTGTGACATGGAGTAAGTTTGTTAACTCTCTATATCACCTGTAAAATGAGTCTACTTGTAGTACTTACCTCTTACAAAATAATTTGTTGTGCTTTACACATTGCCTGGCACATGGGCGGTGCTCCAGAAATGCAACAGTCATTATTAGTAGAATATTAATCGATGTGTGTATGTGTAAAAATTTAAGTTCTCCACAGGCAAAGTTGAGTATGAGGCATCCAGACTATCTCATCACTGTCCAAATGAAACATCTGACTTGTTTTGCTGTGCTTTTGGTTCACAAATAGAACACTTGTTCCAATGTTCTGTCAGAAATATGATTTTTAACTCATCCACTCTTTTATATTAAAATAAGTGCCATGACCAGATGGTTCCTTTTCTGGAGTTCCAGAAATGACATTAAAAACAAGTGGGCAGAGGGATTTTATTAGTCACTTGTTGGCTTCATAGCAGCCATTTCCATGAAATTATAGGACAGTGACAAAACTGAAGTAGCTTATGCTGGGCTTTGGAAATCAGGTCCCTATGTCTGCAAAAACTCATAGGTCAAGAATGTGGAGCAGAGGCAAAAAAAGTAGAGAATTACTGCCTGAGGATCTTGGATCCCTTTGGCTAAGAAGCCAAGACCTCTCAGGAGCTCGAACCTGAGGAAAATAGGCCAAAGGCAGAAAATGCTGCCATGCTTGAGAACGCCTGGAGCACCTCAGCTGTCTGGTTAGCATTATGCCACCAGTGGAAGGGAGGTGCCTCCTAACAGGCTATTGGAAATGTGAACTGGATCGAATAGATGATTCTCTTCACCTGGGACCTTAAGTCAATCCATCCAAGTAGGGGCTCCTTTTCAAGTCTTCCCTGGCCCTGTTTAAACTTCATGACCTTGTACCCTCTCTTATATCTCTTTCACCATTCCTTTATTAGCTGGTTTCACACTACCTATACCCACCTCCTACCAGCCCACTCCCACATTTCCAGCTGAGGATCTCAGAGGTCATCTCAAAAGTGAAGGACAGTTGTTAGGGAACAATTGAGTATGGGACTGAAATACCCAGAACCTGAGGTCTGGTCCTATCTCTACCACCTGTTGGTGTAGGAGAGACTGAGCATCCTCCACAGTTTCAGTTTTTTGCATTTAAAATAATAATAATAAGAAAAACAACAAGAAGAAGAAGACAAAGAAGAGGAGGAGGAGATAGTGGCAGAAGTGGAGGAGGAGGAGGAGATGAGGAAGACAAGGCCTTTATTTGGTCATATCATCCACATGGGGATTTTGTGGAGTTTAAATAAAAACACATATATAAAAAGTTCTAGCACCTAGAAGGCACTGATTAGATATTAATTTCCTTCTCCAATCTTATCCACTGGAGAACTTCAGGGAACTATCAAGGTGGTTAACCTAATTTCCACCCTCATTGGCCTAAACTTTGGCCATGCTGATAGGGAGCACAATGAAAAGCAAAATTTCTTAGAATTACAACATCATTGCATGTCAATATTTAATTACTCACTGCCTTTACACTTTGGTGATGTCTCTTAAGATTTTAAAAGCCCAGTGAATTTCAAATTTGGGTGTCCTCCTCTCTCTGAGCCTAGATTTTTCTGACAGCAACTGGTTTTTGTCACACCAAGAATATGCAGGAAGTAATTAATTAATCTGATGACCTTCTTTCTAATCCCCATGTGATCATTGCTTCAATAAATTTTCGTACTCTCTTCATTTGTATTTTTACTCTAAATCCATTGAGAAGAGGATAGTGAATGCATTTGTTTCTGATCTTGTGCCTCCTTGACAGTTCTTATAAATACCTCCAAGATATGCCCCCTGTATTAGTCAGCCAAAGGGGTGCTGATGCAAAGTACCAGAAATCTATTGGCTTTTATAAAGGGTATTTATTTGGAATAAAAGCTTACTGTTACAAGGCCCTAAAGAGTCCAACTCAAGGCTGCTTTCTCACCAAAGTCAGCTGCTACATGCTGAAGCAAGATGGAGGGTGATCTTTGCCTGGTCTCTCCTTCCTTCTTCCTCTTAAGCTGGGGTTCTTAACCTTTTTTGTTCCATGGACCCCTTTGCCAATCAGGTGAAAACCACAGACCCTTTACTAAGTCCACACTATACTGTGTATTATTTAATAAATATATCATACCCCCACCAACACATTCCCCACCAGAATAATGTTTTTTTGAATTTCAATTCAAGCTCACGGACCCCTTGTTAAGAATCCTGTTTTTAAGGCTCCGTGGGCCCAGCGTCTTCCAATTTCAGCTGTAGGCTCGTCTCTCAGGGCTTCCTATATCAGCCTGACACAGGGCTTGTTTCTTTCCAGGTGTTCTCAGCTGCTCAGCTGTAAACTATCAGACAAATAGCTCCTCTCTCTTCCCGGGGCCGCAGTATCAAAGTTTGCTTCTCTTCCATACCTATAGAGCTCTCTCTTTTCCGATGTGTCTTCTTGAGTGACTGTCCATTTATATAGGCTCATCAAGGGGGCAGGGACTCAATCTGAGTTATGGCTTACTGACGTGGTCAAATCAAAAACCCTAAATTGATTTTATCAAGTACATTTAAAACCTTTAAATTTAATACAATCAAAGGGTATCACACTCAGAGGAACAGACCAGTTTACAAATATACTCTTTCTCTTTTTTGGGATTCATAAATAACCTCAAACTGCCACACACCTCTTTTCCCAAGGAAGAGACATAGAGGTGATTGAAATATACTTCTCCAAAATGTTGACCATTTCATTAGCAGTTCTTACGATTTCTAAAAGTGATAGAGAGGTGGCTTTTGTGTCTAAGAACCTTTGATTCCCATTCAGAACGGGGCAGTCAGCTACTATACCACACCTGTGCCGCTTTGTTAGTAGACTCGGAGTAAGTCTCTGTCATTGTGAGATGATTTTAGCCCAGTACACCTCTCTGCAGCCCTCAAATTTCTCAAGAATAATTGAATGGACTGGTATAAGAAGTAGAGCAGATAACCGTTAAATTTGGTATGTGGTAAAAGGGAAATTGTTTCAGGATGAAGACGAATAGAAGAAAGCCATACAAGCAAATTAAGAGAAGATATAATAGTGACACCAAAGGAGACAGGGTAGGATAGTGATTAGGAGCACAAACGACCTGGGTTCTTAAACCAGACCTAGCCCACGTTACTTCATCCCTCCATGCCTTAATTCTCTTGCCTGTAAAGCTGAGATGATGTGATAATGGTAACTGTCTGATAAGGATTAAATGAGTTGATATTTTAGGTGATATACACAAATGTGATTGTGTGTGTGGGTATTGGTATGGGGGTGGGTGACGTGTGTATGTTGTATAACACTTAGAAGAGTCTGACACATAGTCAGTCCCATGTAAATCTTTGTTGAACAAATAAAAAATAATAATGGCATGGTGGATGCATTACATGATGCATTCGTTAAAAAGCCTTGGAAAGTCACAGCAACAAAGAGTGAACAAAATTTTAAAAGATCATTTAGGAGGTTGGAGAATCCCAGGATGGACACAGAATGTGACAAAACAATCTAATTGTATTACAAATACACAAAACAACCTCACTGAAGGGTGTGGGGGGAAAAGACCACACCCTAAATAACGTTGGAAATGAGTGGAATTCATAAAACTAAAGGGAAAAGAAACTGTCCCTAAGATCTGCACTCTAGTTGAGTGAGTCAGGTAGGAATTAACAGTTCTGATACCATTAGACCTGCATACTGGAATTGAACAGTTAAGTAAATGGATTGCAGATGTGCAGAGCCAGCTTTCTCACTTTTGAAATGGCAGGTTGCAGATAAGCAAGGAGAGGAGACTAGAATGATCCATGTGGTAATGAATTAGAGTTGGAGAACTCAGTATGAGCCCATGATTAGCTTAACAGCAATATAGAGAGCTACATGTAGAAATATTTATAGGTACATACATATGCACGGGTTACTTACACGCACGTATATTTCCTTGCTCCATCAGCTAAGAGGGCCTAGAATCAACAACACTCGGTAGCAACAAGCATACCTAGTGCCCAGGTCTTGATTTCTAATGACATTCTCCAATAAAAGGAACCAAGATTCCTTGGAGAAACGGTTAATTCTAGCAGCAGGGTAGGAAGTATATAATATGAGCCTGGAGCATCTTGTCGTGCCAGAAAGTAAGAAAGCACGTAAAGAAGAAAGAAAACACAAAGTCCACATAATAGGGGTGTATCAAAGGGACATTGGAGCCAACTGAAAGAATTGGAATAATTTGAGTAGTAAAATTAAGTATATATAATCCGATGATTATAACTCAATATATAACATAAATATAAAACAGTCCATACTGATTTAAAAAAGGACTGTGCATAGGCATTCCAAATAATTTATTTAGATACTCTAACCTCAAGGAAGTGGAGCAAACACCCCACTGTTTAAGTGTGGGCTGTGAATAGTGACTTCTTTCCAAAGACTACAATTTGGAGAGAGGGGGAGGGTGGATTTTCAAACTAATTTTATAGCATAAAAATCAGACAAACACTGCCTCTGCTGAATGATCAAGGTTAATGTCAACAGTGATAAGTTATATTGACAGTATGTACCTTTGATATGATGTAATAAAAATGGCACTTTACCTTTGTGGGCTTCCATCCAAAACCCATAACCTCAGTCTAATCATGAGAAAAAAAGACAAATATCAATAGTGGAATATCTTACAATATATTTGACCAGTACTCCTCAAAACTGTCAAGGTCATCAAAAACAAGGAAAATGTGAGACACTGTCACATAATTAATGTATCAATATGTATATATAATTGTAAAAATTTTACTGTACAATATATAATATTAAGTTAAGATTTTAATAATAGGGAATACTTAATATGAGGTATATGGCAACTCTGTACTAGCTTCACAATTTTTCTGTAAATTTTAAACTGTTGTAAAAAAGTTTATTGAAAATAATAAGCAGTTAACATTTATTAAGCACTAATTATATGATAGACAATTGCTATGCTTTACCATTATTATCCAAATAACCAGAAAAATGCCACTTTTAATGACTCAATAAAAAATAGGGTTTTAAATCTGATATTAAGTAGCAAAAAAAATAGATTTAGGGGAGCAGATATAGCTCAAGTGGTTGAGTGACTGCTTCCCATGTACAAAGTCCTGGGTTCAATCCCTGGTACCTCCTAAAAACAAACAAAGAGAAAACAGACAAACAAGAAAACCAAGTCTCACTGGGGAGTGGATGTAGCTCAGTGGTTGAGTACCTGCTTCTCATGTATGAGGTCCTGGGTTCAATCCCCGGTGCCTTCTAAAAAAAAATAGGTTTAATTGAATGTTAATTTTGAAAAAGGAAACTAAAATTATGAAACTAACTTTATTAAAATACACATTTCTAAAATTTTTGTAGAGATGCATAATTTTGCAAGAATTCTTGGAAAGAACAAGGAACAAATCAACTTAGTTTTCTTCGGTATAATTTTTCCAACCAAAATGTGTGATGGCATGAAATGGCATCTTTGTCTTCCAGTATGCTTTTAAAGAGAATGTTTCTCCAAAAATATTTTATGACTTGCTCAATTTTCCCAAATGTTTCTCTTAATCCTCTGATGTTGAAATCATCTCCTCCAAAGAAACCTTCCTGTTATGGGTTTAACTGTGTGCCTCAAAAAGTTTCGTTGAATTCCTAACCCCTAGTACTTCAGAATGTGACTTTATTTGGAAATAGGGTCATTGATGGAAATAACTATTAAGATGAGGTCATACTAGAATAGGGTGGGCCCCAAATCCAATATGCCTATGTCCTTCTAAGAAGAGTAGAAGACACAGACACAAGAGACACAAGAGAGAAAACCACCACGTGGCAACGGAGGCAGAGAATGAAATGCTGCAGCTGCAAGCCAGGGAACACCAAGGATTGCTGGCAAACCACCACAAGTTTGGAAGGATTTTCCCCTACAGGTTTCGGAGAGAGCATGCCCCTGCCAACACCTTGATTTCCGACATCTAGTCTCCAAAATTGTGACACGATCAGTTTCTGTTGTTTTAAGCCACCCAGCTTGTAGTACTTAGTTACGGCAGTTCTCAGACACTAAGACATCCCCTGTGAAGCCCTGACAAATGCTCCCAGTTGCAATTAATCTTCTCTGCCTTTAACGTCCATGATCCTTTTGTTCATACTTCTATGATAGCCTTCATTTCATTCTGTTAAGCATTAGACTCAGTTGTTTAAATCCCTTTTCTCTGCCAGAATATAATACTAAGAACAGAAGCAACATCTAAGAAAGTTTTATGTCCTCTGCAGCACCTAAAATGGTTCCTTGTGCTCAGTCAACCTCAGTTTTCCCACTTATAAGTTAGGGGAAAATGTTTTTAAAGATATTATTCTTATTTCACGGGATTATTGTGAGAAGCTTGAGCCTGACTTTCTCCCCAGGCAGGGCCATGAGACCTATTGGCACTTTCCTAGTGTTTCAGGAGCATGCCAATACCTCTGCTTCCTAAATCACAGCAGGGACAGATTAGAACTTCAGCTTTTCCATTAGAGCTGCTTTGCCAATAAGTATCATCCTGCATAACAACTCCAGCCTATTGGCAATGACTTCTGAGGTGAGTGTTGAGAAGAATTCTGAGACTATTTCCAGGATTAGTGAAATATGTATGATAAGAAGTTAGAAACGTCTGCCATGACTAAGGGATCATGAACCGTATGTGTTCTATAGTATCTAAATATGGCCACCACAATTCCTCAATCCTGTGCATACACATTGCCCCTCACATAAAGAGGCAGAGTTGATTTCCCTTCCCCTTGAATCTGGGCTGGACTTGTGACTTGCTTTAACAAATAAAATTTGACAGAAGTGACTTGGGACTTCTGAAGCTTCCTGACCTTGAAAAGGACTAGCAACTTTCACTTCTTCCCTTTTTGAAGCCAACTGCCATCTAAGAAGTCTGACTAAGCTGAGATCACCATACTTTAAGGAAACCCAAGCTAGCCACATGGAGAGGGGCCATGTGGATGCACACTGAGGGGCTAGTCATGTAAGTGAAGCCCTATTGGACTTCAGGCCAGTCCAACCACCAGTTGAAAACACCGGAGTGAATGACCCTTGGTGACATCATGTGGCACTGAAGAGCCAGCCTGCCAAGCTCCACCCAAATTCCTGACCCACAGAATCATGGAAAATAACAAATTGTTATTCGAAGACATGAAATATTGTCTTAAAATATCTTGAACAAAGACAAGTTCAAGTCCTAAGCCCTGGTCCTTTGGCTGTGAACACATATGTAAATAAGATCTTTGATGTTGTTAGTTAAGGTCAGGTCAAACTGAATCAGAATGGGCCTTAATCCAACAGGACTGGGGCCTGTATATGCAGAGGAAATTTGGACACAATAGGAGGAGACAGACGGGGAGAGAGATGACCAGGTGACAGAGGCAGAGATTGAGTTATGGCTTGCTGGCAAGTCACCCCCTAACACTACAGAGTTCAGAGAAAGCATGATCCTGCCAACACCTTGATTTTGGACTTCTAGTCTCCAAAACTGTGAGAAAATAAATTCCTGCTGTTTACTTTGTGATAGCAGGTCTGGCAAACTAAGACAGATGGTATGGTACACAGCAATAGATAACTGAAGTATGATACATGGGCAGGGGTTCCGCATTCCTAATTTAAAGAGCACTGGTTAGCTCCCAGGCCTTATTTCCAGAAAATCTGATCCAATTGGTCAGAGTTTGGGTTCTCCAGTAGATTCCACTGTTTCCGCTGGAATCCCAAATGCTCGTACTGGGTGAGGAAGTCAAACTGAGCTTATACAGAGTGATGAGACTTTAATAAATCATTGGTATCTGAGATTAGCTTTAGAAGAAAAGCAAAACAAAACAAAAAACTTCCCCTTACTCATCTACAATATGCCACATTAGGTTAGGCAAACTGCCAAAGTATAAAGAAAAACACAGCAAACAGAGAGATACAAGTAAACAGGCAAATAATAATAATAATAATAATAATAATGAACTCCCTTCCCCTTCCCTATAAGCCAACTGGGTTCTACTCAGTGGAGGAAGGCAAGGCTAACCTCCTGCTATTACTGTCTGGGAATAACAGAAGTCCAAAGCCCATGGATGAGTTTGCTTTGTAGTAAATAGAGAATAAACATGTAAATATAATAATTTTTTTGTGGTGTGGAACATCATATACATTTTTTCCCTCTAAAACTGTTTATCCTGAGCAATATAATATGATATAACCCCTGAATTCAGGCCTAATATTTTCTCATTTGCAAAATGGTTATCCTTATACTCAAAAGAAAATATTGATTTTTTTTTTTTTTTTGCTTAGATTTTCAGGATTGTATTTGTGCCTCGTGTCACTTTTCAACTGAAATTTGGATAACAAAACGGTTTTGATGGTTTTTGGTGAAAGCATGAGAGAAAAGAGTATAAGACCCCCAGATGTGTGGAGCACTGGTTAGTATTTTCTTATTATACTGGAAAGTCATTAAGGAAATATCTATGCCAAGCCACACCACCAGTTTCTAGATATTGACTCTAACCTAGATATCAATATTCTAGTCACATCAGCAGAGTTTAACCTCAACTAATATCTACTGACACATGACACTCTGCCAGTCCTTTAAACCCTTTATGTCTTTGCTTTAGGCAAAATGCATTCTGCCTCTATTTATATATAATTGCCAAGGACTTGAATCTAAAACTCTAGACTTAGCAGAACCAACAGAAAAAAAGAAAGTGCTGGTTTTCATTGGATGCAAGTCTGCCTTTGAAGTTTTGCATTGCAGAAGCTGAAATAAGAGTCTCGGGCGGTTTTGATTATAATCGTTGCTATGTGGCCCTGGCGTTTTCCAGGGCACCTCATATATGACCACGTGTGCGATTTGCTGAATAGCGCTGATTAGTGAATGAATATGACATTGAAAAGCCTAGAGGTCTTTCAGCCCCCAGCTACTTTCCAGAAGGGGGAAGCACATCCTCTGGGCCAGTCACATTAAGCCTTTGGATGTGTTAATATGAAATACTTTCATCGCTCCAATTTCCACTCATGTGGATTTTTCCTGGCTCCAGCTCAGTGACCTGATTCTCTAATTTTCCCCCCTCTGAGAACATACTTTCTCTAAAGTTATTTTTTCTCTGAAATCCACACCACCACCCCCCTTTCCCTTTTGATTTCTTATTCAGCCTGGAAACTACCTCACCAGTTGTAATTAGCCTGAAAGCTTGAGGGAGGGAGAAGGGCTCTCCTCAGGAAATAGCCTGAATAAAGCAGGAGTCCTTCTTCCAAGAGAAAGGAAGAGAATCCCAGGCCCCTGTAAGCTGATTAAATCTCTCTTTGCTTTTTCATCTATTGTAAACCACCAGACTCTGATGAGGGCCTATTCTTTGTGTTATTTTATAACCTTAATTGACCAAACCACACATTCTCAGCTTGTTAGACCAGATATACTTTCTAATATACTTTCTTGGACCAAGTGAAGAACAGAAATATACAAGTTTTAAGTATCAAGTTAGCAGCTTTTTACATTTTTTCCCATCTCCCTGTTTTCTGTGTGTCTCTACTAAAGGAAACTTACCTGGATTTGGAAGACAAAGAGCTGCATTTCATTTATAATTGTTGTTTGCCTCCAGCTAATTTTGCTGTGTGTTAGTGGGTCCCTGAGACCCTTACAAATACCATTTCTACAAAAGAATTATGTTTCCTGTGGTTTCTACAAGTAAATTTGTTCATTTTTTTCAATAATAGTAGCTATGACTTATGTACTCTGTTCAGTGTTTTAATTATATTATCAATTAATCATACAACTTGAGACTAGCTATTGATATACCCATTTTACAAATGAAAAACCTGAAGCTTGTCGTTAAGTAAAATAACTTGCTCTAAGTGTCATAGTGTCACACCTGAGATTCAAACCCAAGGCTGTTTAGCATCAAGCCTTTGATTTAACCACTATGTTAAACCACCTTTCAAAAAGCAAGCAGTGCCAATTTGAAGATTGTTAAGAAAGAAAGGGAAAATGAAACAGAAAAAATAAGGAGTGAGAGGAAAGGAAATGGGAGAGTTTCCTAATCATGCAAAGCATGTGGTCCAAGATGGGATAAGGAAGGGCCTCTGTTTGGGACAGTTTAAACCCTAGGTCAGGGCAGAGCCACCCTGGTTTGCAGAGAGCTAATTTAATACAGAGAGGATTTTATCTGGCTGCCCCCATTTCTGAGTGGTTATAGGTAATGCCCTGTTTGAAAATCAATCTCTATTTGCCACGAAGTCCCTCAGTGGACAGCCAGTCTCCGTCATCAACTGCAGATTATTATTGGTTTGAAGAAGATATTGGCTTCTTCTTTTCAGTGGAAAAAGCATAAAATTCTAGTCTCCTAACAAATATAATTTCATAAAGTTTTGCTTAACCCCTTAATAAGTATAAAGATGAGAAGCCAGAAATATGAAAACAGTAGCTAGCTTCGTTCATGTTCCCATACCCCCACTGAGTGCTAAAACCATGTATTCTAGTATTCTACTTCCTTCGATATATTTCTGTGTCTTTTCCAAATTCAGAAATGAATATCTGTACAATTATAGTCATAAAATACCAACTTAAAAGTCTCTGATTTGTATTAGCTTATTAAAATTTATAATGATAATGTGCACTTGCCATTTGATTGCTTTGTTGATATTCTCTTTAGACCAAGGAATCCTTATTAAACAGTCTGTTATACCGCCACCAAGGACACCAAGAACCTGCTCTCTGACCTGCGCCAGTTGATTTTATTTTACGTGTCCAAAAGGCAATTGTGACTCTCACCTCTAGGCTGTGTCACTGATGAGGACCCATCTTTCCAAGAGCTGAGTTTTCAGAGCCACTACAGCTGAGGGGGGCAGGCTGGCTGGAACAGAATTCCTAAGAGAGGCACGGGTGAAATCACAGGAACCCATGGTCACTGGTCAATGGACTCTCAGGAATCTATAGGAAATGTAATTCCATTTTACCTTTGAAGTTCATATTGAGAGGATCATTCACTTTTGTGACCATGGTATTGAGACATTTTTGTAATTTCCCATAGCTTAAGGGCTTTTCATGGTGTATTAAGTTATCTCTGGTGTTTAAATAGCATTACAGTCTATTAAATCTATGGCCCACAAAATAGGAAGCTTGATAGGCACAAAAGAGTAATTCATAGGAACAGTTTTCTGTAGCGTTATTTCTCTGCCAAATAGAAAAATAGTATGCCCTTTATGTAAAGAGCAGTTCTCTGGGATCATGGACAAGTGGAATATAAAGTGGAAAAATATTCATCTGCTTCTACCTGATTTCCTCTGTTGTATATGTTTTTGGCTTACAGCAAATGTGTCTAGATGTGTCCATAGCATTGCATGTTCAAGACATTAGGAGTCATTACCTTAGAATTTATGACTTCTTACCTTCCATGCCAAAATTTGACCACACCTGTGTATTCAATACCCATAAAGAGATCTTCTCATTGCAATAAAAATATCTTCAACCAGAGACTACTCTAATTTAGCTTGGCTTTGGTCTTATGAAATGACTCATGCAACACTTATAAAATACTTCTGATACTGAATAAATAAAATATAATTGGATCACTAATTTGCAGTAACTAAATGCACTAACTAACTCTTACTCACTCTGAGATAGAAGGATTGCAATGTTTTAGCCTCCAAAATAAAGCAACTTTTTAAAAAGTGAATTCTCAGGAAATCACCATTTGACTTCTGGACACAAAGTTTCAGACCTTGGTATTAATTTTATTAAACAATATAGCCAGAAATCACTTGACTCATCTTGTAATAATTCATGCCTTTGTCTCTTTCATAGTCATGGTTCTAAGAACTGAATATCAAACAATCATTTCAACAAAGAGGAAATTAATCAATCCCCAAAGTAACTCACTGTAGTGAGCCTCATTTAAAAATGTAATCTTAAAAAAAGAAAGGGATGCGAATATTCTTGCTGTCCTGATTTTGTGATAATCAGGGTAGGCTAAATATTTGCTACATTAGAAACCAGGCATGTGTCCCCAGACCTGGTTTTTCTCCCTAGGTCTGGTTTTTGGAATGCTGGTGATAAACTAAGCCTGATTTGTTATATAACCATCCTGCATGGGAAATGACTGTAACTCTAGAGATCTTTGGTCAACCTTAAGAGATACAGCAGGGGGACGGATGTGGCTCAAATGGTTGGGCGTCCGTCTCCCATATGGAGGGAACTGGGTTCGATCCCCGGGACCTCCCAGTAAAATTTAAAAAAAAGAAAAATATAGAAGGTGCGCAGGCCGCCAGGCTCCATGTGCAGGTGCACTGTCAGGCCCCGCAAGCGGGTGCGCAGTCAGGCCCTGTGAGCAGGTGAGCCCCAGGCCCCACGCGCAGGTGCACCGCCAGACCCTACAAGCAGGTACACCTCCAGGCCCCGTGTGGGGGTGCGCTGCTAGGCCCCACGAGCCACGCAGCATGATGATGACATAACAGGAAAGTGACACAAGGGAAAGCCAAGACAAGACGCACTGAAAAACCAGGAACTAAGGTGGCACAGGTGGTAGGATGCCTCTCTTCCACATCGGAGGTCCCGAGGATCAAATCCCAGTGAAGACAGGAGGAGAAGGACAAGAAGAGAAGGCAGGAAACGGACACAGAGAGTTGCAAATGTACACAAAAACAGCAAAAACAGGGGCAGGGGCAGTAAAAATGGATAAAAGTAAATAAATAAATAAATAAATCCTTAAAAAAAAAAGTATAGGTAAGTAAGATACGGACTGTAGTTAGTAGTAATACTTTGACGATGCTCTTTCATAGTTTGTTAACAAATGTTTTACAACAATGCAAAGTATTTGTTGTGAGGTGATGTATGGGAGCCCTATATGATGTTATGCATGTTTGTTTTGTAAGTTCACGGTGCTTACTGAACACTCATTGTTTATGTATGTTCATGTATGAATGATATACTTCAATAAGTTGTTTTTTTAAAAAAAGTGATAGGGAAATTGGAATTTGGGGAAGTTTCTTACAATGATGGTGAGATGCTAAACTTGGAGATTCAAAAGTAAACAGAGGTAGAAATTTTATGGAATCTTATACTAAGTCTGCACAGTCTACAGGAGGAAGGCAAATTTCCTACCATCCCCAGAGCCTCTCTATTCTCTTTAGCAAAAGTGCACTGCCTATGATTTCATCATACATTATGAGGATTAATTTATGTATAATTTAATGACAAAAGGAAGAAAATGTTGTGGGCATAAACTGACAATCTGTAGTGTCAGTGCTATACAATAACAGTGTCCATAACACCTCCTCATGTTTTCAATCTTGATTAGTGTTACTTTTTCTAGTCTAGATGGTACTCATATTCATTTGTATCAAAATTTTCATTTTGGTTTATGATTCATATTCATTTAATAAACCTTTAATGAGTACCTATTATGTGCCTGGTGTTGTGCCTTGTTCAGGGGATGGTGAATGGAACATGGATCTTCATTCAAATTACCCACAATAATTATCATTGTGAAAAATGGGCTATAAAGTACTATGGGATGCCAGGGAAAGGAAGATACCATTTCAGCACTCTCCCAATCTCTATTATATATATTCTTTCCCAGCTTTCATACTCACCACTCCTCCAACTGTTCTTGTCAAAGTCAGCACTGACTCCCACGTTGCCACACCCAGGGTCATGTTTCAGTCCTCATCTTGCTCAATATGCTGGCAATGTTTCACACAGTTGTTCATTTCCTCCTTCTTCAAAGACTTTCTTCACTTTCTTACTTCACCTCCTGTCTCACTAGTCACTCACTTTGTGTCTTCTCTGTTGGCTCTTCTTCGTCATTCCAACATGTAAACATTGGAGTTCACCAGGACTCAGTGCCTGTCCTCTCATATTCTCACTCCTCTCTCGGTGGTCTGACTTCATTTCATGGTTTTAAATATTGTCTATTGCTGATAACTCCCAAGTATTTACTTCTATCCATGACATCTCTAAGAACTCTAAGGCATCTATCCAACTGCCTATACTTAACATCTTCTCTTAGAATCTCAAACATGATTAAAAAGAAACTCTCACAGTCTCTGCCATCTCAATAAATGACAACTCTATCCTTTCATTTGCTCAGGGCAAATTCTTGGAGTTATCTTTGATTATCTTTGTCCCTCACACCCTACCTTTGAGTTCTGCCTTCAAAATATATTTTGAGTCTGCCAACTCTTAACACCTCCACTGTCATCACCCTGAACATTTGTCACCTGAATTATTGCAATAGTCTTTTATCTGTCTCCTTGTTTGTACTTTGTGTGTACTACACACAGCTGCTAGAGTGAGCCCAGTAAAACGTAAGGCAGATTATATCACACTCCTGCTTTCTATCCTTCAATGGCTTCCAATCTCATGCAGAATTAAAAAATCAGAGTCTATAATGGATTGAACAGTGTCTCCCAAAGAGACATGTTCAAGTCTTAACACCCAGTCCTATAAATGTTAACTTATTTGTAAATAGAATCTTTGAAGATGTTATTAGTCAAGATAGGTCCAAACTGGATAAGGGTGGGCCCTAATGCTAAATGACTGGTGTCCTTACAAGGAGAGGAAATTTGGACACAGGAGAGAGATGGAGACAGAGAGAGAAATGCCCATATGACAGATGGAGAGCTCGAGTTATGCTGCCACCTTGTCCAGAAGCCGGGGAGAGGCCTGGAATGTATTATTCTTTTTAAGAGGAAACATGGCCCTACTGACAAACTTGATTTTGGACTTCTACCTTCCAGAACCACGAGATAATAAATTTCTGTTATTTAAGCCAACTAGTCTGTGGTACTTTTTATAGCAGCCCTGGCAAATGAAGACAAAGTCTTTTCCACAGTCCTACGAAAGTTTCCAAACCCAACAAAACCTTGCCCGCAGCCACCTCTCTGATCTTAATCCCCTACTCATTCACTGCACTCTTGGCCACAAAGGCCTCCTTTCACTCCCTCCAACATCTCAAGAATGCTCTGCCTCAGGCACTTTGAACCTGAAGTTCCCTCTTTTTGGAATACTTTTCCTACTCCCATATCCATATAGCTTGAATTTACACTTTTTTCACTGTTGTATGTCTAGTTCTTAGGACAATATCTGGTACATAATAATCTTTCAGTAAATAACTAATTTTGACTAATTAATTTATTTGTGCTGAGAAAAAAAAAAGATAAAGCCTCCCAGATAGAGGAAATCATCACATACAAAGGAACAAATTTGGTCTAAAAGCAGAAATTAGCAAACCTCAGCCTGGGGGCCAAATCCAGCCCACCATCTGTTTTTGTAAATAAAGTTTTATTGGAAATAGCCATACTTATTCATTTATATATGTATTGGCTATGTTTGCTTCCTCTCTACAACAGCAGAGTCAAATAGTTGTGACAGAGACCATATAGCCCACAAGCCTAACATATTTACTCTCTTGCTCTCTACAGAAAATGTTTGCCAAGCTCTGGTCTGGAAGGTAGAATGCATGGTTGAGATGGTGGGAAAATGGAAAATAGGTGGAGGGCACGTATGAGTTTGGACTTCATATGTAGGCCAAGAGAGAGTGAACTGAGCTCACTTTTAAGCAAGAGAGTCCCTGAAACACAGGAGTTATGTCTAATTTAAGTTGTTCATAAAAGAGTATTGTGATAATTAAACTAGTCATCCCACTGGCAACTGATATCAGGGCTCCAGAATCAATGTCATTGCCACTTCCGGGATTAGGTCTTGAAGGATTAGGGATTGACTCATGTGTTCACAAAAGACATGCTCAAGTCTTAATCTGCATCCCTGTGGGTGTGAGCCCATTTGTAAACTGGACCTTTGAAAATGTTATTGTTAGTTAAGGTGTGGACTCATTTGTGAGTAGTATTTTGAAAGATCCTTTTTAATTGAAGTTTAAATTGGATCAGGGTAGACCTTAATCTGTACGACTGGAGGCTTTATGAAGAGAGGAAATTCAGATGCAGTCAGTCAGAAGAAGCCAGAGGGAGAGATTGCTATGAGACAGAGCCTGCCATCGCCAAACACTACCGACTCCAGGAGAAAGCATGGCCTGGCCAACATCGTGATTTTGGACTTCTAGCCTTCAAAACTGTGAGGCAATAGATTCTTGTTGTTTCAGCCACCCCATTGTGTGGTACCTGCCATAACAGCTCTGGCAAAATAGGGCAAGTAGGAACCAAAAAATGTTGAAAAGTCATTTGCTTTTTCCATCCTCCTGTACTGGGTGTTGATTTGAAAATGACCTACTTCCTGTGGTGAGTTCGGTGCAGACTGGTCCAGCAGAGTCCATTGTAGCCTCTAGAAATCTATCCTACGTTAATCCCAAGAGCCCCAGAAACATGAGTTTGGTGCTAGAGTCACCCAAGACTTGTTTGTCCTCAGACTTTAGGAGGCTTCTGGAATTTGAGAAACTTCTGAAGCATTTCTATATAGGATGACAGGCAAAACTCTAAGTTTTCAGTGGTTTCGCAGCTCATCAGACTTCTTCCAAGTTCTCTTAAACCTTTTGGATCAGTTAGACTTGGCCACTAGATTAGGTTAGGTCAGAAGATTGCTGATCCGTCTTGCTTTTACTCAGATTGGATTTCACAGTAAAGCATCCTTTCCCCTGGAGCTTTTGGCACTTACGATTTTGGTTCCAGCCAGACCCTAAGTAAAGGCAAGAGCAAATTTGGAGGGGGGGCAGGTAGGGGAGGGAAGGGAAAGTGGGGAGAACAAATGTGTTCTGAATTTCACAGAACAAAGTGGAGCTTGTGGTTGAGTTGGGGAGTAAATGCCTGCCCCCCATCCATCCCCCTGAGAATGCAGTGGTGAAATCTGATCTGCTGTAGTGAATCAGTGGCATTTGGCTTTAATTTGATAGATCCCAATGTGCCTACTTTGATTTGGGACTAGGTTTTGGCCTGCCTTTTTTTTTTTTTTTCCCCCTCTTCAGGGAAAGCCAAGTTTCCACTAGTATATACTGAACCATTCAACTGGAAGTATTTTGCCATTGCAACAGCTCATATTGTTTATTGGGCTTCTGCCTTTAAAAATCCATAGCATGGCTTAACTGAAAATTGATAGGCTATCATTTGAAGGAGGAAGTGGAAAGTTCCAAATAGACAACAGTTTAGAACTGGGAAAAGCTTTGATTCCTATTAAAGCCTTTAGGATCCACTCTTTCTCCTGGCTTCTCAGCAGATCAGAGAAAAAAAAATGTTGTTTAATTTAATATTTCAATTTTCAGGAGGGAGCCAGATCAAGTTTTCAGGCATTATCTGCCTGGTACGTGCTGAATTCATTGCAGGCTTCATTTTGTAAGAGTCTGTATCAATGAATGAGGTGCTAGCTCAGCCCTTTTGAAAGTAACAGACAGAGGTGGTTCCAGTAATTACATTAAGACCGTGGATACACACTTGCCTTGAGGATTTGGAGTTGGGCTTAATCAAATCTGGATTTGACATTTCACAGACCACATCAAGGATTTCTGCAAAGAAGCAGCAGAGTATGGCCAGCTACACTCCTGCTCTCATTTAGTGCCTCCTCCCACATTAGTGAGCAGGCTCTGTGCTAATCTTGATGCTTTGGCTGCATTTCTGCCCTGCTGCACAGCACTCAAAGCTTCTCTAGACCATTGTTTCTTTCATTCAGTGAGAAAACATTTATTTAGTGCCTACTGTGCACCAGGGCCCTGGGCCAGAATCTGGGATAAATACAATGATGAACAAGACTCAATAGATCCTGAACAACTGTTTTCTTAAAGGTTACAGGTAACAGGAGTTACGGAGGCCTAAACTGTGGCTCAAAAACAATTAATCTTTTTATTCATTCAGTTCCTACCATGTGGGAGGTAGTGGTAATTAATACAAGGGAGACTAAAGAGGGTACCAGCTCCTTGAGGAGTTGGCAGTCCAGTCCAGTAGTTCTCAAACTTCAGTCACTTAAGAAACCCCTGGGCTGCCTATTGCAAATAGGAAGATGGCATCTGCATTTTTCATTAACAGGTATTTCTGAGGCAATTGTTCTTTGAGCCATACTTTGAGACAGTTGCCAAAACAGCATAATAAATACTATACCTGTCACAGTGGAGGTTCAAAGACGGAAGAGTTCATCTCTGTTTGGAAGGCCGTAGAAGGTTTCCAAGACAAAGAGCCAGATCTTGCAGACAATACCCCTGGTGGAGCAGTTGAGGGGAAGAGAGAATTGCAGGCAAAGGACACCAAGACCGAGACAATATAGTCTGTTTAGGGGTCTTAGGAGGAAGGAGTGTGAGAGGGACAATGGCAGAATATAACGTCAGAGAGATGGGCAGAGGCAGGCCATGAAGAATCTTAAAAGCCAAAGTAGTTTTATTCAGTTGGTAAGCCATTTCATAGCAGAGGAGAAAGGTGATCAAATTCGCATTTTGGATAGATTACTCGAGTGGCAATTTGGTATTGGACAGGAGGCAAACAAGATAGGTGGCAGGGAGCAGTCAGGACAGTCTCTATTAGCATCTGTAAAAATAATGGATTTGTTGACAGGATATTTATGCACAGTATTCCTTGGCTGTAAAGATATGTATATTAGGAAAGCTGAACTACCAGCCATTGGAAGAGCAGGAATCCCAAAGGCACCAAGTTTCTAGTACCTTCAGCTGGGAGCTCAGCATTAGCATTAAGTAGACACTCTCCCTGCACATGCTTCTCACCTTTGTCTCCACCCACTGGCATCCTCTATCTTTTATATCATCTTCATACCTCCTTTCAACTCATAATTTCTACTACTTCATTTTCCATGATTCCTCATGGCTATAATTCTATCTATTGACACCCTTTCACTTTTAGTTCCTATGCCCCTGTGTCTCATTCTCTCAGTATTTTCTGCTTGAAATTTCCAAGAGAAAGAATCCAATTGGCCTATCCCATCTTTTCATACCATCCTTCATCATGGGTCACTGACCAGGTACTGATCTTTGGAAGTTCCACAGGCATGCACTAAAATAGCAAGGGCAAGGAAATATGGTTCCCCACGAAGAAGGTGACCATTTTTGTACAATTATCTATGTCTCAGGAGGAGGGGGTTGCCATGTTTATAAGACTTGGCCAACAAGGATTGCTCATGCAGCAAGGACCATGAGATTGGTACAGTCCCTTAAAAAGAAATGTATTTGACATACCTGGAAGAGGAGACAAGTGTGATAACCTACATGAACCTGAACTAAGGCAGATGTGGGGATTAATTTCTATAAGAGATATTTAAAGACTGTCATGTGACAGGTAAGAAAGAAGATGAGGAAAATGTCTCCAACTTGGGTAACTAAGTGAATGGAGATGCCATCAACCAGGAAATTACACACATACACAAAAGTTTGTTGTGATAGTGAGTCAGTTGAAACATGTTGACTTTGAAGTGTCTACAGGTAGGTCCTACAGCCAGATATAAGGACAACACTGGTTTTTCACACTTACCTGACCTCACTTCTCTGCCCAGCTCCCCTATCCCTGTAACCTCCACCAAACATAATAAAACCCTTTGTGGAGAAATATCATTGTGCTTTTCATTTTGCAAAATAATTATTTACTTAGGTGTTGTTCTCCCCAACTAAATAATGAAGTCATAGTACACACACAATAAATGTTGGTCAGTAGTGTCCTAGTTTTGGTGGCAAGAGCAAGGGAATATGGCCAGGCATCAATACCACCTGATACAAATTGAATGAAAAATGAATATATGAATGAATGAATGAATTAGAACCAAGTATTCTGGAAGACAATACCTTTTGCATTGTGAATACTGTGAATCAATGTAATCAGAACTCTATTTCTGAATCCCTCTGCTCCAGATGGAGAACTTGCATGTTAGCTAGTCAAGTTACCTAGGAAAAGAGATGACAAAGTAGGATGTTGAATTCCATAAGATAGGTACCTGAAACTAGTTACTAAAACTAAGGAAATATAAAAGTCTGTGTACTTGGCTATTTATAAACATAAATTTAAGAACAGCACTTAACACTGAGACCCTGACATCATTCTTTAGGTATTTCATTATCAATTTGCCATCTCTTTATTTTGCCAGCAATCAAATTCTCCTTCCTGTTGTAGCCACATTTTTTTTTTAATAAGAGGTACCAGAGATTAAACCCAGAACCTCATACATGGAAAGCAGTTGGTCATCCACTGAGCTACATCCACTCCCAGTAGCCACACTTTAAACACACACACACACATACACAAATGGATCCATAAACTATTTGTTCTTGAAGAACTTTCCCCTTTTTAAGAATTATGGAGACTCTAAGAGGCATTATGCCAAATATCAAGTTACTGCCAGTGAGCAAATTTGTTCATTGGTTTTTGGGGAAAAAAAACAGCATTCTTTGTAAAAAGGAATTGGTGGTCACCCTGGAAACCCAGTTTCAGCTCCTGGGAATGTGGAAGTTTTCCCAGGTCCCTGGCAAACACAGTTCTCCAGTTATTGTTGAGAATATCCCTTTTCTGATAAGTTGGGTCCAGAGGGACCATCTGGGTCTGAATGGAAAGCCAGCTAGGTACACATGAAGTGGGATGCTGGGTTATAACTGGTGTACAGTTGCTAAACCAATTGAGGCTAAGCAAAGAAAGGCAACCTAGGTAAGAAGCCATATGCCATGCAAACTAACTCAGGGTTGCTGAAGGGCAAGGTGGTTCCAAGAGGAAACAGAAGCAAAAAGTCTAGAGTTATTTTCAGTTTGAGGTAAAGTCTATGGCAAATTTTTATGCAGCTCTATAGCCACTGGTGTGGGCATGTGAGAAATAAAAGAAATGATGCAGATCAAATGCAGGTGTTGTAATGAAGTAAATGTAGGATACTTGAAATCTAATCCAGGCTCACTTGTCCTTTAGGAGTGGTCCTAACCAAGGCCCTTTACACATTAGTGATTCATTTGTTATTGGGTTCTGAATATATTTATACAATGACAGTCATTTGGCTGTTTCTAAAAATTGTTTTTTTTTCTAATGGAAAAGCGTAAAAGTAATGAATAAGTGCAAAATAATTGATTTTGTAAGCCACAGCTGAAAAGGATTATGCAGTTGCATAAATGTAAGTACTTTATTTCTCTACCAAGACTTCACCAATTCAGAATGTTTGGGAGAAAACAATTATTGGCAAATATATGTGAACATTCTGAATTGCAAAACGTTATAAAGCATTCAGTTTTATCTCCAAATGTTAAAATTCAAATTTGGTCCCTGTTAGACTTAGATCCTCAAGGGCCAGATTAAATAAATTATTGAGTGATTTGTAATTGATATATCAATTTCTTTTTATGTAAACAGTACTTCCACATTTCTAAATAGTTTGTTAATCTTTACAGCTTTAATATTGTCTCTGCAAAAGTTTAATAAATCATTCCTTTCTTTAACAGACTAGTTGCTCCATTAGGTGAATGATAAATTTAAAAGTATGTCCTAGTACCAACTGTTTTTAAATCCAACTGTTAAGGATTTAAAAACTTCTTACTGTCTAAGATTGAGAGGGACATATTTTGGCAACCAAAACTCACAAAAGTCAAAATAAGTGAGGTTTGTCTATGTTAGCCATGACTTCTTTCCATGGTTCATTATCCTTGTCTCCAAGAGTCTAGGTCAGTCTTGAAATCATGTTTCAAAAACATTAGATCTATAAACATCCAAAACTCTCGAAAAGCCCCTATTAGCCCCATTGTTGCAGTTCCTCATAAATGCCCCTTCCATTCCTTCCCACAACAGTGGTTTAAGAGAGCGTAGGCAGCTGCCCGCTACAAATACATATCCAGAGTTCTCACCATGCCTGTTCCCATGAAAACACAACCAAAAATGGAGCCAACAGTAGTGGCAGACACAGAGATGTCTATCCATTCCTAGTATTTCTCTGTCCCATTCCTGAATTCTTTGAGGCTAGTGTTGATTTGCAAGCATTGGAAGGAATTAGCTATGAAGGTTTTGCCAGTTAGCAGGAGGCCACTCCTCTCCATCTTGGCTGCTCCAAGATGACCCAAGAGATGATTGCCCTTTGGTTGAGGATAGTCTCTTCCTCATCATGTAGCTTCTGGAGTAGTGGGACTTGTCTCTGTAGCTGGCAAGGAGACAGAGGGTGCTGTATCCAATTATCCAAAAGCAGCATTCATTTAAGTTCCCCTAAACTGCCTCTGACCATCTTCAAGGCAGTCCCCTCCTTATGTTGTTTATCAGTTTGGGTGAATATATTCTTGTTTGTTGAGATTTTATAAACTTTGATCATAGCTCCTCTTAACTGAATCTCCCAAGGTCTAAAAGTCTTGATTATTCTTTTCTATACTATTTCTTAATCTACTCCATTAATTTATTGGCCCTTTCTCAAACTTTGCAGGCTCTGTATTTTTTCAAGAACTAAACTGAGGACACAATATAGTATAATTGGTATCTTCATGATCCTTGGAGTTGGAAAGTCTGGAGATCAAGTATAGGCTCTGCCACTGAACTTCTCTGGGAACTTAGGCAAGGTACTTAACTTCTTTGAGCCTATTTTCTCATCAGTAAAATCAGATGAATAATAGTATACTCTTCATCAGTTTGTAATAAGGATTAAATTAACATGTAAAAATTTGTTAAAGTGGTACCTGATCTATACTAAATATATGCATTACAATTTGGAAATACAAACATAGCTACATGACTTGAGTTTTTCCCTTTTTTATGTGAATTTTCAGCAAACTATAATCTTCATCATGAAAGTATACAATAAGTACATACTCAATATCATTAGCCATTTGGGAAATGTAAATCAAAACCACGATTGCACATTTCATTGACCTGCTTTCTTCAGTGTGAGCAGTGTTATTTCTTATGTGCTATACAAATAGTTGAAGTTTAATTAACAGACTAAATAGTAATGCTGGCAGTCTTCTTCAAATAAAACATTCTATAAAAACTGTTTAGGTGAATTAATTATCTACAATATTGATCATTTAAGCTTTTTGTTTTATTAAACTGGGATGAGAAAAATACTTTTGAAGAATAGTAATGTGATCTTTCAAAGCATATGATTTGGTGTTGACAGCCTTGGAATTTCAGCTTCGACAATATGCTGTTATTATAAATTCTCTGCTCCGTTTTTTCCCTCTGAAAAAAATGAGCATAATTTCTTTCTCCTAGGGTTGTCATGATATTGCATATAAAACACGCTGAATAAATGATAGCTATTATTAACCC